>ML278834.1:183561-211188 GCA_005239495.1 Nicotiana undulata
CCCCCCCCCCCCCACCTAGGCAAGCCTTAGGTGATAAAATTGTTAAAAACTGGAATTATGCCTCTTTTGTATATGTCGCCTAATCCTCAACAGGTTTTACATCAGTAGGCAAACTGATTAGGGCCCCTTTTTAAGTTTTAAAACAAGTCTGCATATCTGTTATATTCTGAGCTCACATAGACACCATGCCTTAGGGTTCCAATTAGCTATACTGTTCGTAATTGTGTTTGAGTCGTGCTGTCTATTTGCATTACTTGTGGAGGTAAAGTTGAGCCTTTTATCTGCTCTTCTTTGTTCCCCTTTACTGTAGTCCTATGTGTTCTTTGTTTGTCGCCTTAGTATTTTTCTTTTAAACCTGAGGGTCTACCTAGAACTGCCGGTCCTAAATTCCTCCAGGACCGTTAGAAAGGGACGGGTAACAACACGCAATAGAGGCCGCAGACCATCACTCGCTTTAGTAACCGTTAAGGGATGGGAAGGGTAGATATGGATATGATGACTGGTGCACTAATACCACGTGTAGCCCTCTTTGAGGATTGATTACCGGGTATTGCACTGATGTGATCTATATGACAAACAACCTAGGACTACCCTATCCTTTGTATACATGTTTTAGATTATAACTCTTTCAAAACATTACTTAGATATTATATATATTTTCAAAATCTTCGTGACACATGTGTGCTTAGACTGCGAATCTTTCAAAACCCTGTACTTGTTTCAAACATTAATTTCTTATTTGCTACTTGCTTAAATTCACAAAGTCGTTTGGCCGGGAACCACAATTGTGGACTCTGAGGGGTACCTAACACCTTCCCCTTGGAGTAATTTTAAGCCCTTACCATGTCTCTGGTTATTTAATCTTGTTTGTAAATGACCCTAAATAGGTTCTCTAACGCACCTTAAAATCGTTATGTGGTGACTATTCGAATCCTTGCGTACCCCCTTTCCAAAAGTAAACGAGTTATCCCAATAATGTCAAAAACCCTGACCAATCCGAAAGGAGTTGGAAAATGGGGGGCGCGACAACATGGCGACTCCGCTGGGGATTTTAGGCTTTTACCATTTCAAACTACTTGTGAATTTGTACCTCTTCACTTTTCCCTTATATGAAATTAGTTGCTTATTTCCTACAATCATTTTGATTTCTTCTCAAAAAAGCAAACTGACATGATTTCTTGCTTCCTTTTGTAATCTCTTTTTAAATTATAATTGTTGTATTTACTGCTTTAATAACGTGCAAATACATGACTACATGCCTTTACTGCTTATTTATTGCATAATCATGCTCAACATCATACTCCACTCATGCCAAAACAAATCCTATAGCAACGCTTGATGAGTGGTTGCGCCCTTCCTATTTTTACCACCCCTAAATTCAGAATGGCTTATTTGAGGTAAAACTAGTCGATCAGTGCTACAGTCGACGGATCCGTGCCTTTCCCCCTTGAGTTGTTCGCTCAAGGGTACCAGTCTAATACCCATATAAACCTTACTCCGTTATACCGTTGCATGCATCATGGTCAAACCTAGATAAGATAATGTGTTGTCCGCACAATGGCCTTTAAGACAGCCTCGTCCAAAGTCCACCGGGTTTTTATAAATCTCAACGGACAGCATCACGTTTTGTGAATTTATTTGGAGAACTTAATGCATGTATGCTAATCATAGAGGTTGAATAGTCGAGTCTGGTGGGAGTAAGGGCCTAATCATGTTTATCTTGCAGAAATATGATGCACGAAGTCCCTAGACTCGTCATGGTTGCCAACATTCACCCAAAGATTCTGAATTGGTGGGAGGATCTTCACTCTAGTTATAAGACACTTGTCAAGAAATACTTGGGTAACCTACCGTCTCTCCTAGACATTCAACCCAACAACATGTTGATCGAGGCTGCCACTTTATTCTTGGATATTGAAAAAGCCCTCTTTCGTTGTGGGGACATTGAAATGAGACCGTTGCTAGAGGAAATAGGAGGACTGGAGGGGTTATTCTGGGAAACTCATGGGTTGTTAGTGCCTGAAAACCGCACGGGCAGGTTTTTTTAAAAAACAATGATGGGTCTAAAGAAGAATGCGGAGTTAGAGTTTTTGAAGATGTCGTACATCCCTTTCGAGTATTTGTATGAAAGGTACGGTCACAAGAAGTCATACCGTACCTACCATGACAAATTCGCCATCACATCTCTGGGACATATTCACCGTAGGGTATTTGTCTTCATTGTCTGCTTCCTGGGGTTGATCGTGTTTCCAACAAAGAAAAAAAAGGATTCACACTAGGCTAGATATGGTAACCCAAACCTTGATGGTGGGAATTGATGGACAGACTTTCAGCATCGTCCATATGATTATCTCAGACATTTATCGAGCCTTAGAACACTGTCAAAGAGGAGCTAAGCACTTCAAAGGCTGGAACTTGTTACTACAACTCTGGTTCTTAGAACATCTCCAAAAGGGCCAGACCGGCCAGAATTTTCGCAAAGGGAATGGGACGACCACATCGCTTTCCATCACCCAAAGAGAATGACATACATTCCCGACACGTTTTCTCAGCCCGAGGCTACATAAGAATGGGTAGAGTTCTTCGATAATCTGACTGAGGAGCAAGTATAGTGTATGTCCGAGTGGTTTCCAACAGATGAATTCATTGTCAGGTCTAGGGATGCACCATTCTTGGTACTGATCGGTTTGAGAGGATCATATCCTTACGTCCCTCTTCGGGTTATGAGACAAGCAGGCAGAAAACAAATTATACCAAGGGTCGACAAGATGAGCCATTTCCGAGCCGACTTTAAGAATGATGATACTCCTTAAAAGTGCCAAGCCCAACACATGTGGCACTATAAGATCACAATGGAAAAGGACACGATCGAACCAGACAGATACCACGGAGGCAGTACACCTTTCTATTCAGGATGGTTAGGAGACAACTAGGATGGTTTAGGCAGGGCGAGGATCAGGTCAAGTATAATCAACTCCGCAAGAGGATCCGTGAATGCGAGAACGAGTACCATGAGATACATGAAACCAACAAGAGGTTGATCGAAGAATGGAAAGACATGGTCGTTCGTTCCAATAGAAAGCTTGAATACTTTGAGCGAGGCATAGTCGAGCTAGAGGGTATGATCATTAAGAGGAATGAAGACTGTCAAAAGGCTGAGGGGAACGAAGGTGGACATCTGGACAGAGCATATCTACTGCTAGGACTTCGCGATCTGGGGAACTTGTTCGATGGAATCAAGGATGCCAAGTCTGGGGAAGGTCCTTCTAGGACCAAGTAGGATAGGATTTCTTCTTTCGCTTTATCAATGTAATAAGGTAAATGGCCATTAGTGACTTTATTTCTTGCTTATTATTTAGTGTCATTTTGGATTCGTCTATTTTTACATTAATGAAATGAGGCATTCTGCCGTTTAAGTTCTCAAAATCAATTTGTCGCTAGGCCTACCTCGGGCACAACGAGGTTCCCCAAATTAGGACACGCTTTATTCCCGCACTATGTGTATAAATACTGCAATACTTTTTCATAATCCTTACTGACTTTGTCACCTTTTGTTTTTGTTTTTGTTTTCTTTCCTTGTATTATTCCCCTCCCCAAAGGTTGGTTCGTGCACTCTGGCATCATCATCATACTACACAATACCCATGGGCCCTCCACCCTCTCCTCCTCCTAGTCCTCCCAAAGGAAGAAGCAAAGGCAAAGGAAAAATGGAAGATTTGGGCAACACAACACCAGTTGAACGGGTAGAGGCCACTGACGGCCAAGGTAATCAAGTTGAGAACGAGGCTATGTCACAGATAGAACAAAGGTTGGTAAAGCTACAAGGGGAGCTTAAGCAGGTTCGGAATTTCGCAAACCTATCCTTCTCAGTGTGCCAGATGTCAACCACCCCAACACCCATAATCCCATACCTCCTCAAAATACCCCAATTAAGTAGAATCACCCCACAGTTCATCACCACACCACTCCACAAAAGAATCAACCTATTCCACCACAATACAATGCTTTCCACACTCCAAGAAATACTCCACTACTCGTCCCCGAGCCACAAAACTCCATAAATGACCACCCTTATAACCAGGCGCAAGGACATCACAACAACCCCATCTACATGGAGACTATGCCACACTCCACCCAACCCATCTCATACACACCTGAGTCTAGTGAAAAGGATTTGCTTAGCAAGAATATGGCTGAAGAACTTATGAAGCTGACCAGCCAGGTTCAAGGTGTTTAGGGAAGCAAAGGAGTCGAGGGGCTGAATTACGAAGACCTATGCATACAACTCAATGTCGAACTGCCCGAGGGGTATCAACTTCCTATGTTCGAGATATTCGATGGTACAAGTGATCCGAGGGTCCATCTGAGGACCTACTGTGATAAGCGGGTTGGAGTAGGAAAGGATAAAAAGATTCGAATGAAGTTGTTGATGAGGAGATGAACCGGGGATGCTCTATCTTGGTACATCAGCCAAGACCCCAGGAAATCGTCTAATTGGGTGAGCATGGCGTGAGACTTCATGGACCGATTCAGGTTTAATACATAGAACGCGCCAAATGCGTTCTACATTCAGAATCTTAAGAAGAAGCCCACGGAAACTTTTCACGAGTAAGCTACTCGCTGGAGATCTGAAGCTGCTAAAATCCGCCTTAGACGAAGAACAAATGAATAAGTTCTTTGTCCGAGCTCAAGATGCACAATACTACGAGCGGTTGATGGTGATTGAGAACCATAAATTCTCTGATATTATCAAATTGGGTGAGAGAATTGAGGAAGGAATTAAAAGCGGTATGGTCACAAACTTTGACGCCTTACAAGCTACAAATAAGGCCCTACAGTCTCGTGGTGTGTCTAAGAAGAGGGATGTGGGAGCCGTGATGGTTGCACAGAGAACCAAATCCCCATAAAAATATCAAACCTACCAAACACCGCCACTCACATATCAGCCAACCCCTTCATACCAGTAACCTTCACCCACATACCAGTCAGTACCTCCCCCGATATATGAGTCATCTCCACCACCCACTATTAGCCTACTTCTCCCAGATATGCCCAGCCCGCTCCTGTTTACCATGCTTATAACTCTCAACCATCCCACTATCAGTCACCCCCTTCTCGCAAAAATTTCCCTAGACCTCGACCCAACTTTGATCGCAGACCTCCCAAACAATATACCTCCATTGCCGAACCTATCGACCAGCTGTACGAAAAATTAAAAGTTGCTGGTTAATGTCAACCTCATCCCTGTCGTAACCCCTGAGAATCATTCCTAGTGGGTTAATCCAAATAAATCATGTGCATACCACTCCAGCATGAAAGGACACACAATTGATGAATCCCGCTCCTTGAAGGATAAGATACAGTCCCTGATCGACAACAAGATCATTGTAGAGAAGGAATCCACTCTCAATGTCTGCAACAATCCACTCCCAAGCAATAAGGGTGGAGGCATCAACATGATCGAAGTAGAAGAAGATTGGGACCTAGAGGGGTCGATTGGGTTGATCGTAGAAGGTGATGACCCAAAGAAGCCAGTAGTTACTCTCAATCTAATCATAGTCCACATCCATCCATCTGGAGATGCTGAGGTAGCTGTGTTATTACATTTTGAATTTGAAGCAGCACCACCCGCAAAGGCACCTGCGCTAATTGAGGTCGAAGTTATGCAACCGGCAAAAGCGCCCGCACCATTTAAGATTCCAGTTATGCCACCTGCTAAGGCACATGTTCCATATGAAGTAAAGATAGCTACACCAATCACAGTGGTGGTGTCAACCACGCCACCTTTCCGCAAAAATGCCATACCATAGGATTATGTAGCCTAGGCAAGAAGGAAAAGCAAAGTGAAGATCGAAGAAGCTACTGCTGCACAGGGAATGACAAGGACCGGCAATGTCTACACACCAGAACATTTGGCTGAATAAAGAAAACAGGCTTCCAACAGGCCACCCATCATCAAGACAGGCCCAGATGACCTTTGGAGGAAGGTGAAAGTCAAAGAGTACTCTGTCATTGACCAGTTGAACAAAACCCCAACTCAGATATCCATCCTGTCATTGTTGCAAAATTCATAGGCACACAGAAATGCTTTGATGAAAGTGTCGATTGAAGCATATGTGACAAAACATATTACTAGTGGAGAAATGTCCAATATGGTAGGCCAAGTGCTGGAGATCCATAAGATCGCCTTTCAAGAAGACGAGCTTCCTCCCGAGGGTTTGGGTCATAACAAAGCCCTACACATCACTGTGCAATGTGAAGACTACTTCATCACCAGGATTCTGATCGACTGGGGATCCAGTCTCAATATCTGTCCATTGACAACGCTCAAGAAATTGGGCAAAGGGTTGTACGAGATAGAAGAGGGGTCGATGAACGTGAAAGCTTTCGACGGTTCGCAAAGGTCCACCATCGGTGAAATCAGCCTTTATTTGCAAATGGGGCCTACATGGTTCGAAGTTGATTTTCAGGTGATAGACATATCGGTGTCCTACAATATACTACTAGGACGGCCATGGATACATGCCGCCAGGGATGTGGCATCTACGCTGCATCAGGCAGTAAAATTTGAATGGAACCATCAAGAAGTAATTATCCACGGAGATGGAAGCAATCCCATTTGTAGTCGCCAGACCATTCCGGTAGTCGAAGGTAGAAGGAAGCTGGGTGGAGAAACTTACCACCATATTGAACGAGTCAATGCAATAGACAAAGACAAGTGATGGGATAGTAATATCGCAAGCATACTGAACTGGAATGGGTACGAGCCAGATAAAGGACTCGGCAAGAATCTCCAAGGGATCTCCAAACCGATACAACTCAAGCACCATGGAACCACCTGCGGTCTGGGATACAAATATACTTGGGAAGAGTTAAAGAACTGATCGCCACCCTGGCGCGATCCCTATTACCCACTGGAGCAGCCTATACCACACCTGGAGCTGACCTTTCAGCAGACCGATGCTATATGGGGGTTAGAGGAAGAAGAAGCACTCGCAGCATTAAATAATCTATTCTTGGAAGAGGATGACATGGATTGTTGCGTCATTCTTTAGGAGGCGGGGGAGGAAGGCCCTTCCATCCAGATCGGGAACAGAGGAGCATCTCTTAAGAACTGGACCATCAGAACAGCCATGGCCTGACGAGCCTCGGGGTAGCAAGGATAAACAAGCATTGTTCATTGTCTTTTACTAAATGATTTCCTTTTTCTCATTTTTCTATTCCTACAATAAGAGCTTCAATGTTCAGAACATTTGTTAAATATTCAAAAGCACTTTTACGTTTTTATGAATCAATATTTATTACTATAATTTTCCTCACATTACATTATCTATACAACATTACTATTACTTGTTTTGATGAACCGATGTCTATGACATGCAACGAGACTATGCAACAAACAGACATCTATTCAGAAGAAGAAGATGATACCTGATAAAAGTTTCAAAGAAGTCGAGAATTTTTAGAACAGGCCTAAGTCCAACCTGGATGAGACCGAGGTTGTCAACCTGGGAGATTTAGATAATGTCAAAGAAACTCGTATCAGCATCCATTTGTCGCCGCCAGAGAAAGAGGAATACACACAGTTCTTGAAGGAGTATAGGACATATTTGCATGGTCGTACGATGACATGACTGGTCTGAGTACATCCATTATTTCTCACAAATTACCAACCAATCCAATTAGTCTACCGGTAAAGCAAAAGCTCAGAAAGTTCAAGCCAGACATGAGTTTGAAAATCAAGGAAGAAGTCACCAAGCAAATCAACGCCAAGGTTCTCAGGGTAGTGAAGTATCCTACATGTTTAGCTAACATCATGCCAGTGTCGAAGAAATATGGGAAGATCAGAGTCTGTGTCGACTACCGGGATCTTAATCGGGCCAGTCCAAAGGATGATTTCCCATTGCCAAACATACACATTCTGATTGACAATTGCACCAAGCATGAACTTCAGTTGTTCGTGGATTGTTTTGCTGGTTACTATCAGATATGGATGAATGAGGAAGATGTTGAGAAAACGGCTTTCATTACGCCATGGGGAGTTTACTGCTACAAGATGATGTCATTCGGCCTAAAGAATGCTGGGGCCACCTATATGAGAGCTATGACCAATATCTTCCACGATATGATACACAAGGAGATCGAGGTATATGTGGACGATATTATTATCAAGTCCAAGAAAGCTACCGACCACATAGAATATTTTAGGAAGTTCTTCATTAGATTGCGGAAATACAATCTGAAACTAAACCTCGCAAAGTGTGCATTCGAGGCTCTTGCTGCGAAATTGCTCGGGTTCATTGTCAGCCGTCGAGGGATAGAATTGGATCCGTCAAAGGTCAAAGCCATTCAAGAGTTACCACTACCAAGGAATAAGAAAGATGTGATGAGTTTCCTGGGGCGCCTTAAATACATCAACCGGTTCATAGCACAGTCTACAGTTATATGTGAACCGATCTTCAAGATGCTGAAGAAGGATGCCGCGACCAAATAGACCAATGATTGTCAAAGGGCCTTCGACATAATTAAGGAGTACTTGTCAACACCGCCAGTCTTGGTACCACCTAAGCCAGGTAGACCTTTACTACTCTACCTTGTAGTATTATACGGAGCTTTTGGCTGCGTTCTGGGGCAGCACGGCGAGACAAGGAGACAAGAACAGGCTATTTATTATCTAAGCAAGAAGTTCACTCCGTACGAGGCACGGTATTCTCTACTAGAACGTACATGTTGTACTCCAACTTGGGTAGCCCAGAAGTTGAGGGATTTCTTCTGTTCCTACACAACATATCTCAAGGATGGATCCTTTGAAGTACATCTTTCAGAAACCCATGCCTACTGGCAAGCTGGCCAAGTGGCAAATCCTGCTAAGTGAGTTTGACATTGTTTGTGAATCAGAACGCAGTCAAGGGACAAGACATGGCAGACCATCTTGCTTAGAATCCCGTGGACGGAGAATAGGAACCCCTAAAAACATATTTTCCCGACGAAGAGGTATCATTCATAGGAGAATACATTGCAGAATCCTATGACAGTTGGAGAATGTTCTTCGATGGAGCGACGAACTTTAAAGGAGTCGTCATTGGAGCTGTCCTGATATCGGAAATCGGTCAACATTATCCAGTATCTAATAAGCTCAGATTCCCCTGTACCAACAATATGGAGGAATATGAAGCATGCAAGTTAGGGCTCAATATGGCCATTGACATAAATGTTCAGGAGTTGTTAGTAATTGGTGACACATATCTGCTAATACACCAAGTACAAGGAGAATGGGCTACCAAGAATTCCATGATACTGCCGTATCTGCACCACATGTTGGAATTGAGAAAGAGGTTCACGAAGAAGGAATTTCGGCACGTTCCCAGAATTCAGAACGAGTTTGCCGATGCATTGGACACTCTATCATCCATGATACAACATCCAGATAAGAACTTCATTGACCTTATTCCAGTGAAGATCCATAGTCAGCCGGCCTACTGTGCCCATGTTGAAGAAGAAGCAGACGGAAAGTCGTGGTTCCATGATATCAATGAGTACTTGGCTAAGGGAGAGTACCAAGAGCTTGCAAATCATACTCATAAACGCACGCTCCGGAGATTGTCCAACAACTTCTTTCACAGTAGAGGAATCCTATACCGTAGGAATCCCGATTTGGGATTATTGAGATATGTTGATGCAAACGAAGCCTCCAAGCTACTTGAGGATATTCATGCTGGGACCTGCGCCCCTCATATGAATGGCTTTGTCTTGGCCATGAAGATACTCAGAGCAGGTTATTTTTGCATGACTATGGAAACAGACTACATCCAGTATGTCCGGAAATGCTACCGATGTCAGGTATATGCAGATAAGATAAAGGTACCCCCAAACGAGCTCAATGCAACAAGATCACCTTGGCCCTTCACCGCTTGGGTAATCAACTTTATTGGACCAATCGAGCCTACCTCCTCCAATGGACACATGTTCATCTTGGTAGAAATTGATTATTTCACTAAATGGGTCGAAGTAACACCCTACAAAGTAGTGACTAAGAAAGTCGTGGCAGACTTTGTCCGCGACCGCATTGTTTGTCGATTCGGAGTTCCAGAGTCAATCATCACCGACAATGGTTCCAATATCAATAGCGACCTGATGAAAGCTATGTGCGAGACTTTCAAAATCAAGCACAAGAATTCCACAGCTTATAGACCTCAGATGAATGGAGCTGTAGAAGCCGCCAACAAGAACATCAAGAAGATATTAAGCAAAATGGTAGAAAAGCACAAGCAGTGGCATGAGAAGTTATCATTTTTCTTACTGAGGTATCGCACCACAGTCCGCACATCAACCGGGGCAACCCCTTACATGCTGGTTTATGGTACCGAAGCTGTCATTCGTGCCGAAGTTGAGATTCCATCCTTAAGGATCATACAAGAAGCTGAGCTCAGCGATGAAGAGTGGATAAAATGTTGTTATGAGCAACTGGACCTCATAGATGGAAAAAGGATGAATGCAGTATGTCACGGGAAGCATTATCAGAATAGAATGACCCGAGATTTCAACAAAAAAGTCAAGCCTAGACAGATTGCGCCAAGGCAGCTGGTGTTAAAGAAGATCTTCCCACATCAAGATGAAGCCAAAGGGAAATTCTCTCCCAACTAGAAAGGTTCATACATGGTTCACCGAGTGTTGACAGGAGCTCTTATAGCTGCAGAAATGGATGGAGAAGTCTGGCCAAAGCAAATCAATTCAGATGTAGTCAAACGCTACTATGTGTAATTTTTATGCTTTTATCAATGATGTAAATTGAACTACGCCTCACCTGATTCCCGTTTAAGAAGGGATACGTAGGCAGACCTATGGGTTCAGTCACAATTCAATAAAAATTTCATTTTTCCCCGCAATTGGAAACTGGGGAAGAATTTTAAGGAGGACCCTCAAATTACGAAGCGAGTTCAAGAGATCGTTGCGTGTGCAACAATCAGAAGCATCAACCCATCAAACTGGGGAAGAATTTTGAGGAGGACCCTCAAAATTCCGTAGCATGAGAGGTTGCAAAGTCTTGAACCGTGTCACGGTCATCGGTTCATCTAAACAGTTTTAAAATATATGTTTATACTATATCTGTACAAAATCATGCAAACTTACTCTTGAAACTAGCTCTGTTTAGCAAACGCTACCCCGATGATATGAACAGGATCATCAGATCAAGTGTACGAGTCAGCAAAGCCAACGAGGATACGAACCAACCTTCCCCATTTATAGAACTCACGATTTTTCTTTGACTGCAGGAACAAAGAATAAAACACGCAAAGAAGTCACAAATAGCAACACAGTTTCAAATGCTAAAGCTCACTGTCCACACCAAGAACGAACTTGTTCAGAGTTACGAAAATCATCGCACTTGCCGACATTTGTCGTCATAAAAAACAAACAATGCTCCGCAGTCACAATGCTCACAATACCGCAATCTACAACAAACTAAGAAATTGTACTGTCATTTACTTAATCTTGCATAAGGCTAATTTCTGCCTTCCTCTGCATAAGGCTAACTTTCTGCCTTCCTCTGCATAAGGCTACTTTTCTGCCTCCCATTTGCATGAGATTAAGCTCTGTCTCCATCCTCATGAGGTTAATCTCTACCTCCATCTACATAAGGCTACCTTTCTGCCTTCCTCTGCATAAGGCTAACTTTCTACCTTCCTCTACATAAGGCTAACTTTCTGCCTTCCACTTGCATAAGGATAAACTTCTTCCTTCCTCTGATAAGGCTACCTTTCTGCCTTCCGTTTGCATCAGATTAAGTTATGTCTCCATCCGCATAAGCTTAAGCTCTACCTCCATTTGCATAAGGCTACCTTTATTCCTTCCTCTGCATAAGGATACCTTTCTTCCTTCCGAGGTTAAGCTCTACCTCCATCTCCATCTGTATTCTTGCATAAGGCTATCTTTCTGCCTTCCGAGGTTAAGCTCTACCTCTGGCTGCATTCGCATCTTTGCATAAGGCTACCTTTATGCCTTCCGAGGTTAAGCTCTACCTCCATCTTCATAAGGCTACTTTTCTTCCTTTCGAGGCTAAGCTCTACCTCCAATTTACTTTTTCATCGAGACTAAGCGCTGTCTCTCAAGCACTATTTACATCGCTTTCCTTTCGGGCTAAGCTCTACCCTTCAATTCGCAAGGCTAAGCACTGTTATGTCAGCATCATATTACTGCATTTCATGGGTTGAAATATCTCCAACTTATCCAAAGGCGTCATCATTCGGAGGCACCATCTTCATGGCCCGAGAACACCATGTCATGGCCTGAGGATCCCTCTCAATTTCGCATATCATTGTTCCAAGGCATCATCGTTCAGAGGCACTATCTTCATGGCCCGAGAACACCATGTCATGGCCTGAGGATCCCTCTCAATTTCGCATATCATTGTTCCAAGGCATCATCGTTCAGAGGCACTATCTTCATGGACCGAGAACATCATTTCATGGCCTGCGAATCCTTCATCAAACAATTCATGGCTCATGACATCATGGTCTGAGGACGTCATCCCTAATCGTCTGAAGACAACATTCATAGTCCGACGGAAACTTGCATCAAGTTTAAGTTTACGCACAATATGTTCTTGTATTGCATTACTCTTACAGGTAACCCGGCAAGAGATGGCTATCCTAGCAGGAGCGGTCCCACTCCATTCCTCCTAACCATTCCTGTAAATTATTCACTCATCCAGCCCTATATGTTGCGTCTGTTCTTGTAAAAACTCCTTCGGTATACTTCGCCGATAGGTCCGAGACTACAAACGATCTGATTCCTGTAAAACCAGGGATATGTAAGCAGCCAAGAAGCCACGGTGCGGCCTAAATCTCTCCAAATCATTTCACTCTGTCAAATTGGCCATCATATCTTTACCCGAAAACTAGATCTACTTCGCCTAATCATATGTTTTACGCTATTTTTATCCAGTAATTAGTCATTTGTATTTTTAAATACTAATTTATCATTTTAATTTAATTAACTAAGCATCAATTTAATTTTTTACAATTATCAGCTATTTTAAAAATTATTTTAGTTAATTTTAATTGGGTATTTGACAATTAGCCATCTTTATTTAAATTGTACCCTAAATTGAACCTGATCCCTCTCCCAATTGAGTTAACCCAATACCCAAGCCCAATACACTATCCTACCCGGCCCAAATGTCATTTGATCTGGACTGTTGATTAATTTCAATCAACGGACCAGATCCGTTCCTTCCTTAATTAACCTAAATAAACTAGCCCCGCCTTCTCTCATTTTTCGCCTCTCATTTCACTCAGCCGTCTCTCAAAACTCTCTCATATCACTCTAAATGCTCCACCTGTTGAGCCTGTCTGGCCCCTTCTCCGGCCGTCATCTTGCCGGAATCCATGGCGATTCCACCATCTACAACCTCATGGCTCCCTCAATAACTTGTGCCACTGCTTTTGAGGTGCTCAAGAAAAGCAAAGGCAATTCACTCACCTCATACGATCTCATTCCATTTTACCCGACCATCCATGGTCGTCCGAGTAAGATCTTTACACTTTCCGGTTGAAACCAGTGGTTTTTTGAGTTTTCTTCTACTTTTTGGGTTCTCTTTGGAAACCCTAACTTTGAACTCTCCGATTCCTTTAGATTTGTAACAGATATGTATGTATTATGAGGTCATTTCATGTTTTCTTTAAAGATTCTCGTGTTTCTTGAACGATTCTTCACTTTTCAAAACTAGGGTTTTAAATCCTTTACAAAATAGCTCTTTTCCTAATTTCCTAGCATTATCTTATTATTTTTACCATGTGTAGATATTATGTGGGTTTTTCCCTTTGTTCGATTCATTTGTTGCTAAAAACCCCAAATTTCTTGGTTCAATATGTGAATTCGAGTTTATTTGCAATATTATTTTTGTACCTGTTCTAGTATAACTACTCTGTTGTAATAACCCAACCAATCGTTTTTAGCTCTAGCGCATCGTTCAGCGGTTGGAAGTTATGAACAACTTCATTTCAAGTATTATGACTTGTGCGTATGGTCGGAGTTGAAATTCAGGAAGTTCGGAGTCAAATCGGAAGGAAAATTCCAATTTCGGAAGCCTTACGTTGAAGAAATTGATTAAGATTGGAATTTGGAGTAAACGACCTCGGAATCAGGATTTGAAGGTTCCAGCAGGATCGTATGATGATTTCGAACTTGGGCGTATGTCCGGATCTAGTTTTGGATAACCCGGGAGCGTTTCAGCGTATATTGTGGAAGTCGGCATTTTTGAAGGAATTTCCTAAATTTGGCTTGAAGCACATTTCAGTGATATAGATATCCGTTTGGGATTTCGAGTATGGGAATAGCTCAGTATCGTGATTCTGGAGTTGGGAGCGCGATCGAAAGTGAATTCGGATGTCTGAAGGTTATTTTGAAGTCGTTTGGCTAAAGATAAATATTTGAAGGTTTTGAAGAATCCGACCGGAAGTGGATATTTTTATATCGGGGTCATAATGCGATTCCGGAAGTTACAGCATGTCCATAATGTCGAATACGACTTGTGTGCAAAATTTGGGGTCAATCAGAGTTGATTTGACGGGTTTCGACATCGGAGGTGGAAGTTTTAAATTTCAAGTTCATAAAGATTGAATTTTAGTGCGATTCGTTATTTCGGAGTTGTTTACTGTGATTTGAAGCCTCGAGCAAGTCCTTGGATGCTTTGGGACTGAGTCGTGTGATTGGACGGGGTCCCAGGGGCCTCAGGTGTGTTTCGGGGTGGTTCCGGGTCATTTTTGAGTGATTTGCTGTTGCTGTTTGCTGGTGCATCTGGTGTGAAATGCGATCGCGGCCATTGTGGTGAGATCGAGAAGAAGGAAATTTGAAGGTTGGATTTTTGGTCTGTGCGATCGCAAGAAGGGGTGTGGGATCACACAGTGCACCTGGGGGCTGCTGGGTTGGCCTGTGCTAACGCATGGTTGAAGTTGCGATCGCGGAGAAGGATTTTTTGGAGGGAGCTGGAAAAGGCCTGTGCAATCGCAGGCATGATTGTGCGATCGCTAATTGTGTGCGATCGCACAGAAGGTTTTCCTGGGCAGTGTTTAATTTAAAACGGATTTTTGCCATTTCTCTCATTTATTTCTCATAGTTGGGGTGATTTTGGAGGATTTCAAAGGGTGATTTTCGTCAAGGATCACAAGGTAAGTTACTTCTTCACTTTTTAAGTTAATTACAAGGTTTATACATGGAATTAAACATGAAAATTGTGGGAAAATTGGGATTTTTGAAGAAAACCTAGAAATTTGGTTAATTGGATTTTAACAACTAATTGAGCATGAATATTTGAGTAAATTGTATATTTGAACTAGTAAAGCTATGGGTAGAGTTTATCTTTGAGAAAATTCGAAATCCGGGCACGTGGGTCCGAGGGCATTTTGGTCAATTCATTTAGCGGAGTTGGGAAATGATATAATTTGAATTTGTTACGAGTATTATAGTGAATTTTCATTGCTTTGCCCGTTATTTGGATAGTTTTGAGAGTTGTCCATCAATTGGAATTGTCGGAAGGGCTTGGAAGCCGGTTGTGAAGTTTCGGAGCGAGGTAAGTCTCCTTTCTAACTTTGTGAGGGCGAATTGTCCTAATAGGTGAACTAAATGAATATATGCTATTGTTTGTGGGGGCTACGTACGCACGAGGTGACGGGAGTCCGTGCGTAGCTACTGTTATGCCATGTCCGGGTAGCCTAGGACCCACATCATGCCTTGCGTTCTTTCTAGAAATGAATTATATGCTTTATGAATTTATGTTATATGAAACTTCGATTTTCTCTGAGATCACAGAAATTGGTAATTTAAAAGAATTGTTTATTGAAAGTAATTTAAGAAAAATGTTGTATGTGCATGTGACCGCTTCACAATTTACATTCCGCGAGCGGAGTGTTATTTCCCCCACTCTCATGGGGGCGGGCCGTACGCCACAGCGGGACTGAAAGATGCACTTATGGTTCAGGCCGTTCTACCCTCGGCAGTGCAAATTTTACTTTTATTGTTGATTCGGGCCGAACAACCCTCGACATTTCCTACACATATATATGCATATGATATACCACTTGTGACTTGAATTGTTAAATTGTTTTAAGGACGTAAATTGTTAAATGATTTCATGGATAATGACTTGACAGATATTTGGGGAGAAAATGAAGTAGAAATTATTTATTTACTTCCAGTGGTTATTGAATTGCAGTTACTTTTAAAGTTTTACTGATTTTATTACCCTCGTATGACTTTTGTTGCTGTCATATATTGTTAAATTTTATTGTTGGACCCTGGTGAGTGTCAAGTCGACCTCTCGTCACTACCTCTCTGAGGTTAGGCGGGATACTTACTGAGTATACGCTGTTTTCATACTCATACTACACTTGCTGTGCATTTTTATTTCACAGGTACTTTCATAGCGATGAGGCTGGTTTGGAGACTTAGGCAAGATGCATCATCCAGAGGCGATCCGCAGCCGGCAGAGTCTTCCTCTATGTATTGTATCTATTTTATTCTAAGGTCCTTGTCCAAATTTTATTTCGGACAAGCTTGGTAGTATTTTATAGAAAGTCTTAGAAATTACTCATGTACTTGTGATACCAGGTTCTGGGATGTGTTTGGGATGTATTTTATTAAAGTAGAAAATAGACTGTTGTTTTTACTTAAATGGATTTCATCTAGTTATTATGTATTAAAGTGAAAGGTAACGATTTTGAAAATATTGAGACAAGAATTTATTTTTAAGCTAACTAAGGTTTGGCTTGCCTGACAGTGGTGTCCGGCGCCATCACGATGTTTTTGGGTCGTGACAACATGGTATCAGAGCGCTAGGTTCCATTAGGTTTCACGAGTCATGAGCATGTCTAGTAGAGTCTTGCAGATCGTTACGGAGACGTTTGTAGTTATCTTCGAGAGGCTACAGGGTTGTTAGGAGTACTTCCCTTGATTCCTCATCGTGCGTTTTGATTCCTTTAAGGCTTATGTCTATGTTTCTCCATACTAAATCTTACACGTCGCGAAGCGCTTGCTATGAATCGAGGATTTGAGGAACTATAATGATACTATGGATGTGGTGCGGGATGTTTCTCCCTGCGAAGTTGATTGAGGCTATTGTCGTTGCTCTGCGGAAGAGTAATATGTTGTTTTCAGCCAGTAACTGTGATTATGAGAACTTTGAGGTTATGCTCAGGTTTTGATGATGCTTACAATTGGTTATCGCGCGGTGTTGATATGATGGTAGAATGCTTGCCCAAATGTCAGGGTAATGAATGACTTGATGGGAGGTCTTCTCATATCGTAATTTTGAGATTTCAGTATTTCAGTTCCGGCGGAGGAAGGAAATTGGGACTATGAATGTTCAAGTCTGGGGGACAAAATAATAAGACCTGGTGTTATCAAGCGAGGTGGAGTTTTCATCTGTGATGTGGTATCGTTGTTTTGATCAAATAGAACGTGTTAAGCTCACCGGTATTATAGTTCTTTGGTTGCCTTGGGTCAGAGTGTTGTGAAGTAGTATTGAAGAAGAGGTTGTCATAGATCGTGGTGTGTGGTGGTTCAGAATAGAGTAGTCATTTCTAATGAAGGCAGCTCGAGAAAGATGATCTTCAGAGAGTTTGAAGTCATGGTGATCTGCTGGTTCAAGAGCTACAGAGAATGATATTGAATTAAAGTTGTAATTGAGAAGCATGCGATAAAGGGAGACATGTGAGAAGTGTCAGGTGGCGGCTAAATCTCTAGATGACAGGCATCATAGACGAAAGTCGGGTAGTTGCTTAATGGAATGAGTTCAACTAAGTGGGAGAGTGGCAGTGTAGCCTATGAGTTTACTGGTAAGACGACTGCCTACCTTGAGGAAGAGTTGGAGTGATATGAGAATTTTAGAGGACAAGGATTAGGTCCACGAGCTTAAACTGAAATGTTGGTTATTCGGCGGAAGCTTGTATGAAATAGAGAGGCGTTGATAGGGACAAAGAAGGATGCAATATAGCGGTGAATTTGAAGATGTTGTAGCGCATTTAGTAGATGTCCATAAGGAGCGGACGAACGGGCAAAGTTTGTGAATGAGAGCAGGCTTAGGATGGGGTATTGATGTTGCAAAGAGTGTGCATTTTAGCGTCGTTGGAAGGTGTCAATTGGTGATTTCCACAGGTGAGTTATCTCCTATGAGTAGGTTAGCGGTTGTGTGGTTGGCAAGTTTTGCGAGGAATCCTAGTGGCTATTCGGTATGAGCCAGAATGTGTGAATGGTGCTAGAGAATTTGAGTATTTGGGGAATGCCAACAGGAGAATTCGGAATAATTGGACGGATCGGTTGAGCAATATCATGTTAACAAAGAAGAAAGGATCTCAGCAGGGTCTAAAGTGGTGCAAGAGTAGCTTCGGGCTAAGTGGGGGAGTCCCACCACCTGCAGTTGGGTTGTAGGATGGTGTTCTCATGGGGTTGCGGATTTTTCGGCGTATTTTCAAGTTCGTACAGCTAAGGGGAAAGGAGTAAAATGGTGATTTTGCGTGGGATTTGATGAATGTGTGCAAAAGTTGGCCCTATTGGACCAGGATTAGGCTTTGAAAGATTCAGAATTTATGCTTAAGGCATAGGCAAGTTGTAAGGGTAGTGACTCAGTCACGTGCTTCGTTGAGAGCATGTTCATGTGCTAGAAGAGCTTTGGAGTTGATTGTATTCGGAGCCAGTCAGAGTGGGTGACTCTCAGCAGCGGTCCTAGTAAATTAGGAAGTTAGAGAATGCGGTGTTTAAGGGTTTCGAGCAGTTGTATGATTAAGAATCAAGCTTTTGCAGAGTAATTTCTGAGAAAGGGAAAATGGTTGGAGTGTTCTATGTTATTTTGAGCATGCAGGATATTATTGGAGGAGTGACAGAAATAAACTCTGGGTTGTAGAAAGTTTACCAAGAGGGAATGAGACGGGTTGCGGGATTTAGGCAGCATGGTTTCGTGAATCAAGGTCACTCGGGATGAGTGAGGGTTGAGTTTACTATGAGTTTAAGGAAGTTACTACTATCTTTGAGGCAATTAAGATGATTAAAAGAAGATATATCGGTTAGCCATGGTTGAAATGGCACATGTACGACAGTGATCAGTTCCTTATGTGTGATTGAGTATGTGTATGGTTTGTGAAGATGTGTGTGGGGCATGTCGTCCTTTGTAATAGATTTCATTTGAAGCATTCAAGTGCTATGGCCTGTCAAGTATAGGAGGATCCCAGAAGGTTTATGGTGGATCAGACCACTATTTAAGGATTTGCATGTATTGTGACTGTGAGAATTTGCTCATGTGTTGTTATGGTTCTCATGAATTGAGGTAAGTAAAGGTTTCTATGTGATGAAGTGTTCACCATATTTGCGGTTAAGGAAGTATGATGGAATTCCTATGCTACTCCATATCGGCATGTTGGGTGCAGTAGTTAGTGTGGAGCTGGAAGTAAGAATCGTATTGTGGCTCAGTGTTAACAAGGATATCATGAGATCAGAGGAGCAAGAATAAGGGATGTGAATGTTTAGAATAAGTTGATGTTGTCTTCAGTGTCATCTGAGTTCGGTGTTTGGTTAAAGAGGCTTTGTATCCTGGTTACGGGTCTTTGAATTGTTTTACAGCCTTAAGGTGGTCGGTGGTATGGATGTGCATACTTGTTACCTTGTGTTGAAGGCCGTGGGAGCATGACCACGGGAAGATTTTATAAGTGTGACATGTAGTCACCTGATTGGTTGAAGAATTAGACCAAGTATAAAGGAGTGTAATATTGCTTAATTGAGAATTTATGCCTGGAAGGCGTTCGGTTCAGTTGATTGTGGATTGTGGGGTGTTTTTCCCGGCTATTATGGTTTTTCTTGTGTATTATGAGAGGAATTGGGGTATTATGGACCCAGGTGAAGCTATTAGCCTAGTACAGTGTGAGCGGGATCAACTTGAGGGTTGTGAATGGATTCAAAGTGGTTGTGGGCTTCACGTGAATCAGGTATGTTCATTTCTGTATAGCGCTCCTTAAGGAAGGGTGTTGGAATATTAGTTGTTGTTCCGTCTTCGTCAAATTTAGGTATATTATGATCGTGTCGTGTGAGTTGGGAAACGACTTGATAATTCTTATGTGTTGAGGTTCCGCGCAGTGATGAGGTTATATGAGCAGAACGGCCCTCGAGATTCAGATTATATATCGCACCTCAGTTGTGCTTGAGTTTTATAGAATATGGCTCTATCAGTCTCCCCAGAATGGTATTATGCACTTAGCGTGCTTGTGACCGATATTCAGTAATTTGTAATAGTGAGCAATTCAGCTCCGTGCATATTTCCTTATGTAAATCTTACGATGGAATCGGGTGGCACGTCGCCACGTGTATGTTATTTGGATCGGGTTGCGCTCCGCAACAATGTGATGTTGAGCAAGACTCCTATAATTATTTTTCTTATTTTTTACTTCCTATTTTTCTAAGAAAAGTTCATATTAGTTGCGTAAGTTGAGTAGTCCCTTACAGAGTCATTTCTTATGTATCATGTTCGAGTTGTGGCCTATTGGCGCATAGTGGCATCGTGTGTGACTGTTGGTCATGTCTGGGGTGATTGGTTGTTTGAACAAGTCATACTAGGTGAGACGATATTATTGGATCAGGGGTAAAGTGCGATGAGATGATGTGAAATATACTACAGGACAATCACCATTATTGGTTTGCAATGAGATGATGATCTAAGTCAAGAGAAAAGATTTCAATGTTGGGTTAATTCTGCAGTTGGTTAGGAATTTCTGCACATCTTTTCCGTTGTGGTAGTATCGTCAGCATTATAGCAGGATGTATGTATATATCTTATAAGGTGCATTGAGAGCATCAAATTCGTAGAATTTTGGCTATTAAGGTTCAGGGAGCGTCATTGTGGTTAGATAATGGATCATCCGGTGTATGGTGTTGATTTAGCAAAGGTACGCAGTTGTGTTTTGGTGCCTCGTGTGGTAGTTAATACGGTGTTCATATATTAGAAACAGGCCTGGCAGAGAATTTCCGGTGTTGGAACTGAGTTCGGAGCTTATTGTATGGATAAAGGAGGATATCTTCGGATTTGATCAAGATTATGTGCTCAACTGGGCTGTGGTAGCACGGGCAGGTGCACGGGGTGTTAAAACAGTGATATCAGATAACTCAAGAGAAGTTCTTAGCACGTTCGAGGAAGAACGTCTGTTTAAGTTGGGGAGAATGTAACGACCCGACCGGTCGTTCTGAGCTCTAGCGCGTCATTCACTGGTAGGAAGTCATGAACAGCTTCATTTCAGGTATTACGACTTGTGTCTATGGTCGTAGCTGAAATTCGGGAAGGTCGAAGTCAAATCGGAAGGAAAATTCCGATTTCGGAAGCCTTAAGTTGAAGAAATTGATTAAGATTGGAATTTGGAATAAACGACCACGGAATCAGGATCTGAAGGTTCCAGCATGTTCGTATGATGATTTCGGACTTGGGCGTATGTCCAGATCAGGTTTTGGATAACTCGGGAGCGTTTCGGCGTATATTGTGGAAGTCAGCATTTTTGAAGGAATTTCTTAAGTTTGGCTTGAAATGCATTTCAGTGATATAGATGTCCGTTTGGGATTCCGAGTCTGGGAATAGCTCTGTATTGTGATTCTGGAGTTAGGAGCGCAATCGGAAGTGAATTCGGATGTCCGTAGGTTATTTTGAAGTCGTTTGGCTAAAGATAAAAATTTAAAGGTTTTGAAGAAACCGACCCGAAGTGGAAATTTTGATATTGGGGTCGGAATGCGATTCCGGAAGTTAGAGTAGGTTTGTAATGTCGAATAGGACTTGTGTGCAAAATTTGGGGTCAATCGGAGGTGTTGTAACGGTTTTCGGCATCAGAGGTGGAAGTTTGAAATTTCAAGTGCATAAAGTTTGAATTTTAGTGCGATTCGTGATTTCGGCATTGTTTAATGTGATTTGAAGCCTCGATCAAGTTCATGGGCTGTTATGGGACTGAGTCGTGTGATTGGACGGGGTCCCGGAGGCCTCGGGTGTGTTTCGGGGTGGTTCCGAGTCATTTTTGAGTGATTTGTTGTTGCTGTTTGCAGGTGCATCTGGTGTGAAATGCGATCGCGGCCATTGTGGTGCGATCGCGAAGAAGGAAATTTGAAGGTTGGATTTTTGGTCTATGCGATCGCAAGAACTGGAAAAGGCTTGTGCTATCGCAGGCATGCTTGTGCGATCGCTGAGAAGAAATCTGGGTAGCATACTTGGCCTGTGCGATCGCCGCTAATTGTGTGCGATCACACATAAGGTTTTCCTGGGCAGTGTTCAATTTAAAAAGGATTTTTGCCATATTTCTCATGGTTGGGGTGATTTTGGAGGATTTCAAAGGGTGATTTTTGTCAAGGATCACAAGGTAAGTTACTTCTTCACTTTTTAACTTAATTACAAGGTTTATACATGGAATTAAACATGAAAATTGTGGGAAATTTGGGAGTTTTGAAGAAAACCTAGAAATTCGGTAAATTGGATTTTAACCACGAATTGAGCATGAATATTTGAGTAAATTGTACGTTTGAACTAGTAAAGCTATGGGTAGAGTTTATCTTCGAGAAAATTTGAAATCCGGGCACGTGGGTCCGAGGGCATTTTGGTCAATTCATTGAGCGGAGTTGGGAAATGATATAATTTGAATTTTTTACGAGTATTATAGTGAATTTTCATTGCTTTGCCCGTTATTATGATAGTTTTGAGAGTTGTGCATCAATTGGAATTGTCGGAAGGGCTTGGAAGCCGGTTATGAAGTTTCGGAGCGACGTAAGTCTCCTTTCTAACTTTGTGAGGGGGAATTGTTCTAATAGGTGAACTAAATGAATATATGCTATTGTTTGTGGGGGCTACGTACGCACGAGGTGACGGGAGTCCGTGCGTAGCTACTGTTATGCCATGTCCGGGTAGCCTAGGACCCACATCATGCCTTGCGTTCTTTCCAGAGATGAATTATATGCTTTATGAATTTGTGTTATATGAAACTTCTATTTTCCTTGAGATCACAGAAATTGGTAATTAAAGGAATTGTTTATTGAAAATAATTTAAGAAAAATGTTGTATGTGCATGTCACCGCTTTGCAATTTACATTCCGCGAGCGGAGTGTTATTTCCCCCACTCTCATGGGAGCGGGTCGTATGCCACGGCAAGATTGAAAGATGCACTTATGGTTCGGGCCGTTCGACCCTCAACAGTGCACAATTTACTTTTATTGTTGGTTCGGGCCGAACGACCCTCGGTAGTTCCTACGCATATATATGCATATGATATACCACTTGTGACTTGAATTGTTAAATTTTCATAAGGACGTAAATTGTTAAATGATTTAATGGATAATGACTGGACAGATACTTGGGGGGGGGGAAATGAAGTAGAAATTATTTATTTACTTCATGTGGTTATTGAATTGCAGTTACTTTTAAAGTTTTACTGATTTTATTATCCTCGTATGCCTTTTGCTTCTGTCATATATTGTTAAATTATATTGTTGGACCCTAGTTAGTGTCAAGTCGACCTCTTGTCACTACCTCTCTGAGGTTAGGCGTGATACTTACTGAGTACACGTTGTTTTCGTACTCATGCTACACTTGATGTGCATTTTTATTGCACATGTACTTTCATAGCGATGAGGCTGGTTTGGAGACTTAGGCGAGCTGCATCATCCAGAGGCAATCCGCAGCTGGCAGAGTCTTCCTCTATGTATTGTATCTGTTTTATTCTAAAGTCCTTGTCCAACTTGTATTTCGGACAAGATTTGTAGTATTTTGTAAAAAGTCTTAGAAATTGCTCATGTACTTGTGACACCAGGTTCTGGGATGTGTTTGGGATGTATTTTATTAAAGTTGAAAATAGACTGTTGTTTTTACTTAAATGGATTTCATCTAGTTATTATGTATTAAAGTGAAAGATAACGATTTTGAAAATACTGAGACAGGAAATTATTTTTAAACTAACTAAGGTTTGGCTTGCCTGACAGTGGTGTCCGGCGCCATCACGACCTTATGGATTTTGGGTCGTGACATCTGTCTTCATGAGTATTGTGTGATTTTTTGAGTTTTGCTCTATACCTGTTGTTAGAGTTTCTAATCTTCATCACTGTTACCTAAACCATGACTATCTATTGGTTCCTTTAATTATTTGCTACGAATACCTTTTGTGATTAGGGCTTCTGATTTTTGCTTAATATGTATTATTCCAGTACTGTTTTATGATTTTGAATCTTTGAATAAGTATGATTAGTGCTTTATTTATTTTACACAATACACTTTACTGATTTTTGAACATTTCCTTAAATATGTGATATCTTCCTTTGAGTAATATTGATTGCCTGATTTCGTGTATTTCCTTACATGTGTGATATTCTCCTTGATGGTACTGATTCTCTGTGACATTTTCTTGTTGATTTCCAGAATTTCTTACTTTATTTCTATGAATAAGGTTGTCAAATTGATTCACATATATACTTTCTTTAATTAGGATATTCTGAATTTGGTCTTAATCACATGCTCTACACTTTTACTACTCCTTATATGGTAAAATCAGTTCATCAATTAATTTCTTTCCTTTTTTATCACTGTTTGTCTGACGACCCAGCCGGTCGTTTTGCGTATTACGACCCCGTTCCCTTAAGTGAAACATTCCATAGCGGCTACTCGTTCTTTATGACTTGCGGGAGCGGGTGGGATTTGGAAATGATTTGAGTGGTTTAGGAAAACTTGGTTCCTTAAGGTTGGCCTATTTGGCCAAGTTTGACTTCGGTCAACATTTCATGCAAACGACCTCGGAATCGAGTTCTGACAGCTCCAATAGCTCCGTGTGATGATTTCGGACTTGGGCGTATGTTCGGCTAGGGTTTCTGACGACCCAGTAGCATTTCGGCGCCCGAAATGGAAATTAGGATTTCCTTAAGTTTGGAATTTGGCTTGAAATGGGACTTTATGCTATCAAGGTCCGATTGGAATTTTGGGACCGGGAATAGTTCCGTATAGTCATTTATGTCTTGTCTGCGAAATTCGAGGTTATTCCGAGTAGTATAGACACGTTCGGCGCATTGAAATGAATTCTGGAATTTTAAAGTTATTAAGTTATGATTTCATGGGTTTTGGAGGGTGATTTTTAGTTTTAGAGATGTTATGAGTGTTCCGTAGGCTTGCGCTAGTCCGTATAATGATTTAGGACCTGTTGGTACGTTTTGACGGGGGCCCGGGTTGGCCCAGGTGCCTCCCGAACCCCGCACGAGGCAAAAAACCAGCAAAAACCATTGTTGGTGCAGCTACTTCTGGTGTGACCGCACCTGCAGTCCACCCTTCGTAGGTGTGACCCCCATCGCAGGCGCGACCCTTCTTCCGTAGGAGCGGGACCGCTGGTGCGGACTCCTTCTCCGCAGGTGCGATGCTCAGGGTCCCAGGCCCTTTTCCACAGGGGCGATGATATTCTCGCAGGTGCGAGACCGCATCTGCGGTCCCAAGGTCGCAGGTGCGGAAATCACTGTTGCCAGCCCCTTTAAATGTCCAAAAATACGGGTTTTATTCATTTTTACCCACCATCAACCTCCATTAGAGAGCCTCCAAGTTTGAGAAACACCTCCCACGACCACCCATTGTAAAGGTAAGTAATTCTCTTCCAATTTTCACTAATATGCATTGAATTCAACGGGTTTAATTCCTAAAGAATCAAAAACCATAAAATTTGGATAGAAATTCTAGGGCTTTGAATAAATTGGTGAATTATTAATTTGAGTCTATGAATCCTTGAATAAATCACATAACTTCGATCCTTAGACTTCGGGTAGGTGATTCTTTCAAGAATTTTCAAAATCCAAACGTGTCGGCCTAGGGTCGAAATTCCAGAAATGGTAAAGAATGCTTAATTTTAGGATTTCTTGTTAATTCTTCTTCTTGGAACCTAAATTAATTCAATTATAACATGATTGGTTAGTTGCGAGCCGTCGAGGGTGAATTTCGGAGATTCGGGCGCATCCTTGATCCGAGGGGTGATATCATCACGAGGTGAGTCTCCTTTCCAAACTTGTAAGGGGGAAATGTCCCCGTAGGTTCCTTGTTTTCTATGTGTACATGTTGAGGGGGCCGCGTACGTACCAAGTGACGAGAGTCCGTACGTGGCGACTATATTGCTATGTCGGGTAGCCGTAGGACCCACGAGCATGCCATTTCGTGCCTTATTTGAACCAATGTATGTATTATAAATTGAATTTATTGTTGAAATCACATGGGAGAGGTAAAAATATGATGATGTAAATCCTAATTTGCCATCAATGATATGATATTGACACAATCCTGCTGAAATCACGGTCGAGTTGGTACCCGTAGGTACCTATATGTGAATATTATTACTATCGAGTTAGCACACGAGTCACAGGCATTACGGGCGATCGTGGGGAGCTTATTACTATCGAGTCAGCACACGAGTCGCAGGCATGATGCGCGATCGTGGGAAGCTTATTACTATCGAGTCAGCACACGAGTCACAGATATGATTCGCGTTCGTGGGGAGCTTATGACCTCAGTCCTTATGACCTACCTTATGACTCCGGCCGGTTGTCTTGTCTGTGTCGGTATATGTACAATTGAGTCTGGTTCACATGTGACAGTATTGTCAAGGTATTGTTGAATAAGAGGAATTGGTACTTGGTGCTCTTACTTGTGTTACATTATGTGTTCATATACTTGTTGCTTACTGTTTCGCATGCCTATTGCTTTAGCCTTATCTCATTCTATATTATGTTGCTGGACCTTAGTGAGTATCTAGTCGACCTCTCGTCACTACTTCTTCGAGTTTAGACGGGATACTCACTGGGTACATATTTNATGCCTATTGCTTTAGCCTTATCTCATTCTATATTATGTTGCTGGACCTTAGTGAGTATCTAGTCGACCTCTCGTCACTACTTCTTCGAGTTTAGACGGGATACTCATTGGGTACATATTTATATATATGTACTCATGCTGCACTTTCTTTTCCTTTCTGTACGTGACTGTACAGGTCCGGAGGCTGGTATGTCTGATTATCAGGTCGGTGCTAGATATTGATAGCGTGGTCATACTTCACGGTGAGCTGCTTTCCCGGCGACTTCCTAGAAGCACCCTGGAGTTCTATTGTTATATTCTCTGTCCATTTCATTCAGACTGAGACTCTGTATATATTGTAGTCATTGTATATTCAGTAGCTGCCCATGACACTCGTGACACTAGTTTTTGGAACACGCGGTATATATATGTTGGGTTTTGGGTTGTATATCTATGTATATGTTTTATATCGGCCTTGTATTTACGATGATTTTAACTTCATTCAAGGCTAGTATCATGTTAGTTGTTTTAAATAGGTAATTATTCATTTGTCTGACCGAATGGGAAGGGTATCACTTAGTGAAGGTTATATCGGCTTTCCTAACCCCGATGTTGGGCGCCATCATGACTTGAATTAGGATTTGGGTCGTGACAACGTGGTATCAGAGCTTTAGGTTCACATAGTCTCACGAGTCACGGGCAGACCCAGTAGAGTCTTGCGGATCGGTACAGAGACGTCTGTACGTATCTTTAGGAGGCTATGGGGTGTTAAGAAACTCCTTTTGTTCATATCCTATCGTGCAATCAATGATGTA
>ML278835.1:0-10115 GCA_005239495.1 Nicotiana undulata
GCCTTTACTTATAATTCCTGTCGATTATCACCTGTTTTACTTACTTGTTCTCTATATCTGCTACTTTGCAAACCTCAGTAGGGCCCTACCTGACCTCGTCACTACTTTACTGGGGTTAGGCTTGGCACTTACTGGGTACCGAATGTGGAGTACTCACGCCCTTCTGTGCATGTTGTTCCCCATGTGCAGATCCAGGTCCTAGTACGCGGTATCTCAGCTAGCCGGCAGCAGCGGTATCAGGAGACTCGATGTATAACCTGTAGTGTCCGCAGATCTCCGAGTCCCCTTCCTATCTTGCAGTTGTAGTACTTGTAGATGAAACTATACAGTCTTTTCTATCCAGTTGTACCTATTGAGCAGTAGAGTAGTTTGTGATGTATTGTGATATTCCGGGTTCTGGGTAAAGTAANAGGCTTACCTAGTCGTCTAGACTAGGTGCCGTCACGAGACCCAGTCGGAGGGAGAATTGGGTCGTGACAGGCTATAAGAGGCTCACCAAGATATGTTGGGTGGTCTCGCAAGCATTTCAAGTAAACTCTTCTCATTGTTATTATATACTGCTTTATTTTGAATAGGTTGTGAATGTAAACTTTTGTTATTAAATTATACTTCTTGGTGTTGTAATTTGACATGTTTTTCTTCAAATAACTTTATTTAGCTTGGATTAAACATTCACTATTTTTTTTTCCTTTTGGGTAAGGTGGGATTAAACATGAAGTCTTGGTCTTTAAAAATAGAGCAACATAAAAAATAGGAAAAAGATGACCTTAGAATGATCGGATGAAAATTTGATTTTTCCAAACCACATGCAATGAGTAAATGCTTTTGGATTGCTCGTTGTCATTATTAATTTCTAGCTTGTGGTATTTTATGACCTTCTCTATTTCGCATGGAGGTTCTTCAAAATGTCAATTGATAAAAAGGAATAATTAGCATCAATTAATTAAATATAACTATTTTCTTCAAGATGACCAATATTGTTGAAGGCAATTAAGGATAATATATATATATATATATATATATATATATATATACAATTTTCGATCCAACTTTTTTATTTGTTGGACCACTAACATGATAATGAATAATTATTTTATTTTCTCTTTCAGACTATCATAGAAGCAATGCTAAAAAATATAATCGTACAAATTTCTCAAATGAATGTATCAACAACTTTTGATTAATGGATCATACTCATATTATAAATTTATAGTATCCTTTCCAAATAAATAACAAAAGAAATTATATGATAGGTAGATGTTATCAGTATGTGTTATACGATTGTTTGGGTTAGAGGCTGATATTGAGCTTTTTAATTTGTACATAAGGTTGAGCAACACAATTTTGAGGGAAAAAATCCTCAACAAATGGTTATCGCCATGCCAAACTGTACATGCATAACAAGTGCAGAGCAAGTTTGCTGTTGGAGGTTACATTGCGTCGACTCAACCGATCATCTATGTTTCTCGGACTCTCCGAAAATATGGCCGGATACGTGTCGAATTCTCCAAAAGTGGTATTGTTTTGAAGGATCCGACACGGGTGTGACTGCAATTTGGAGAGTTCGCGCAACATAGCCGATCAGTGTCGATGATATCTAGATACTTTGAATTGGAGATCTGCAATTTTGGATGGATGAATAATATTTCTATAATTGCTTTGAAAAAATTGCAAAAGTGCTAAAGTTTCTAAATACATTATTGTTGCTGAGTGTTTTAATATTTAAAATTGTATCTTAGGGAGAAGAATAATTTTTTTAAATTGTTGTGAGAATTGGTAAGTATTTACTGTTGTCATATACTTTGGATTGAATTTCTACTGAGTGTATGTAGGTTTATTTGAGGTAAATAAATATTATGCACTAGCGTTTATATGCAACAACTAATTTTATATGATAAACTAATTATCAGCAACATACTAAAATAATTTATCCATTAAACTCATTTATTTTTTATCATTTTTCTAAATCACAGTCCTTCCTTTGTACTTGAAATAGCACAGTTGAGGCCAATTACTATGACTATTCTTGAAAGATTTCCTTCACAATATGAAGAATGCGTGGAGCTTCTCAAAATAGTTTTGCATTCAAAGGTTAATTTAATTTTATACAAATATGAAGTTTATTGCTTGCATGCAATATTTTTCTATTATATCGAAGAGTCAAGTTGGTCAACCAGGGGTAACATTGTCATTTCATTCTATCATAAAAGAGAAGTGTAAATTTCTCACTCCAGTATCTTCTATTCTCCCGACACGAATTCACATTGTAACTTTTTCAGTTCTTTCAGACCTTCAAGAATTCTTGGTTCTCTTCATTTTCTTATCCATCTCCTCCAGTTTCAGGTATGAATTCTCCCGATTTTTGTCTCTGCCTTCTTTTTATTCTTTGAGTTTTCGAGATCTCTGAACAGTTTTCAATTTGTGGCGTCAGGTTCGTCCAAATAAATCTGTAACAGTGCCAATTTACCCTTTCTGGAATCCACTCCATTTTTTGTTTGATTTTAGGAAACTTTTTAACTAATCTATTGATATTTTTTAGTATATGTATATATATATACACACACATTGAGGCGTTGAATATTTTGGATTCCCGCTGATTTCTACCATTTTTCTAAGTATTGTCTATTTTGAATTTTTTGATTTTCGGATGCCGTATTTGTTTATATAGCATTTGCTCAATTTCAACTTAAATTTTGCTCCTTTTTTTCCTCTCAGATTCTTAATCGCATGCTATTTGTATAATATTTCCTTGGTTGTTGTTCTACAATTGTGACATTATTCTGTATCAAGAGGGAAGGAAACATTTTTAGTTCAGGCTGAAAAAGCCACTGTTTGCTTTGATATGGTTTTCCTTGCTATTTTCAGCATCATAATTTATTCAAAGTACTCTTCCAATATTTTGTTCTGCCTAAGAAGTAGAAAAATAGATAAAACGAATACCAAAATGCAATACAAAGGCAGATTATAAGTTCTGTTATTCGGAAGAAACTCAAGAAAATCAAAATGCATTTCAGATAACCTATCAACAAAAAACATACTATTGATCTCATTGAGTAACCCACATGTTCAATATTCAAAGCTTTTCTCAGTTGTTATTGGTGTTATTGTTTTAGTGGCATACAAATTCTGCCATTTCTACCTTTCTCACTTATTTCTACTTCCATTAAATGGACTTGCACTCATAATGAACTAGAATAGTATACATTACACTCCTGTTTTCATCTCATTATTTGAGTAATTTGATGCACCTTGAGTGTTCGTTGATATGCCAAAAATAACTGAATAGAGTAAGTCTTACTGCTTTTTACTTTGACGGATGTTCTACTACATGCTTTTTACTCTATCATTCATGAATTCAAGAGGTATATTTTTTTCCTGCTTCTATGGGATAGTATTGGTAGTAAAATAATGTTTATAGAGCATGTTTCTGCTAGAATATTACCTCTGTTTGTCTGTAATAAAAAAATTATTGTTGTTTGTCGAACTTGCATTCCCAGAAAAACATTAAAGTTTCTCAAGAATCATCAAACTATAAACATTAAATTAATGAAGTTATAAAAGTATTTGTAACATGAATATTGACAGACTAAGATACCACATAAGTTCTTAGGTTTTTGGTTAGCCTTAGTTAGACGAGTAGCATTGAGAATTCACTCTGCTGCCATCTGCAAGTCATATAGCTGCAAAATCTATTACTTTTACAGTCAACGACATCCACATATTTTTTTTGGCATACCATAGTGCTTTGATGCCTCAAATTGCATAAGGTAAAATTAGAGGTTAAATGGTAAAGGTAGAAATATGACAAGAGTATAAACTGAACAAGCGAATAAGAATAGAAGAAACGCCTTGGCTTTTTGAAAAGAATAAATGATTTTTTAGGATGACGATTTAGCATATGAATAAATGTCAAAGAAAATTCAATTCCACTATATTCTATATTAGGTTATTCAATGGAGCAAGAAAACGTTGATAAGTATATCATTTGGTCCTCATGTATAAATAATATTCTTTTTGTCTCATGCACTAATCCTAATCCACAAGGGCTTCTCATAACAGTCAAAGCTGTATGGATGCTCCGATATAATCAGTGTACAAACAGACACGTCGTTGTATTATAGTATATTTGCTATCATTTGAGAAGACTCTGATAATTTATTTTTAATTTCAAGAATTTGATAATATTTTTCCTTTTTGCTAAATGTTCTATATTTTTATCCCTTGAGTTCTACTTTTCCATGGAACTAAATGTTAGGCTTCCAGATTCTCCAAAAACTATATGAGAGCAAATGTGCGTGCTCTAATACTATAGCATTGCCCTATTATGATGCCTACAATTACATAAAAGAATTAGCTTCGTGGTTTAGCTTTTCTTACTTCTTTTAAGCTTCACTTCTATTTTTCCTTTAACTGGAAATAACTTCATAATATATATAATGTGTATGTGCATATTTTGTGCCTTGGTAAGAAATATTGATATTAGAATGCCTCACCCGAAGCAATATCTTTTGATGAGTATATTGCACAACAATCTACTCAGCGCTATAAGGGCATTGCTGAGAAAATACTACTCTTTTATTAATTTGGCGCAACAGTTTTCCAGTAAAGGAATGAGTTAGAAACTACCCATGTCCATGAACTATGGCCCACATTCATTTTCAGCTTCAATGCACTTTCATTTATTTAGTTGAATTGTATTTCACTATAAATATACACGAAGCTTAAAGCTTCTACTGCCAAAAGCGCTTTAAGAACTATAAAAATCCATACAAGTTTCTCCCTTCTATTCCAATTGTTGTTTATGAAGTACAGTGAGACCTCTTTATAACAACGTCCCTATATTACAACCATTCACTATAAAAGTCAAACTTTTTTTGGAATTAATTTTTATGTTATGTTATAATATATGATTTTTATAACAACACTTCACTATAGCAACAAAATAAAATCAGTACAAACGAGACTGTTATAGAGAGGTTTGACTCTATTTTTAAGATAGGAAAATTTATGCAGAAGCCCCATTTCATGTCTTAAGATCATAATATTCAAGTAGTTTATCGTGTTTGTGCTTTAATTTACATTTTGCACATGTAGCACACAGTACTAATTTTGTAGTTGTGTTCTTCTCACTTATATATGGTAAAATCATTCATCTTATGAAAGGATAATGTGAAAGGTGGGTGCCTTTGTAGGATCACTTAGGGATTTCTTTTCTTTCCTTTATGTTTGACTATCAAATTATTTAAGATTCTTCTTTCCTCCTTCTAAACTTGCTACTTCTCTGCTGCAGGTGAAGATTAGAGTACTTCGATTATTGTCCAGCATTCTTTTATCTCTTTTTTATACGAATCCCTTCTCTCAAGGACTAACATGGAACTCTTAGTTTATTGAACTTACCAAGTAGAGTTAGTGAGATTCAAGAGATGAAAATGATTTGTAGAACAGAAGAGCTTATTCGAACAAAGTTTTATTCATTTTTATTCATTTTTTAGGATTCGTTCATACCCGAAAAACCCCAACACACACAACTCCCTAAGCTGTTTCAACCCAACATGTTTCAGAGCACCAAATCGTTTCAAACAAGCACGTTTCAGAGCAATTATTCCACCGCTTCGATTGCAAGTGCTTAAAGAGAAAAAGAAACAACAAAGCGGATTCAATCCCAATGGTGCTTCATTATTTCCATATTACCTTTATAATCATCAACTATCAATCCTTGATTTTTGATAAAGTATGTCTCACGCTCGGGTACACACAAATGATTACGAATCCCTACTTATCGACATGGATAATGTTTTTCACTACCTAACCCTAATCCCCTATTTTTTTTTAAATTTTCTTGGTTTTTCTACGTATGATAATGGAAACTCATGAATTGAATGTTGTTTGTTACAGATTTGGAGTTTACAGTATTGTGATTACATCCACTTCTGGTATCCAAGACAAATATTCTGGTTTTCTCTTAAATATTTCTCAGTTAATATAAAGATGGGGCTAAAGAGAGTTATAATAGTATGGTTGAGGAATTATAATCAAGATTGTGGGTAATTAAAGATTGTTCTGATATTATTGTTTGACACACTTGTGGTGTTGCTGGAAGAGCAGCTGTCACTAGCAATACTTCACTTATTAATGCAGGAGATGGTCCTAGACAGCATCCAACTCAGGATTACTCTAATAGCCTGTTATAGTTATTGGAGCGACAAGCTAACAGAGCATGAGAATTCTATGATAATTTAAACTCTTCTTCTTCTTCCTTTCCTTTTTGGCCTTCACATTGTTAATTTTGATAGTGAGAATTATGTTAAGAAAAAAAGAAGAGTGCAAAAAAAAAGTGTTGTATTGGTATTTGCACCATTTATGGGTTCTATAATTGTACCGAAAGTACGCCCAGTGTGAATAGCACAGACATAATTTTTCAGTTTGTATGAATTTTTATGTCCAACTAAGATGTCAATTTTATGAAATTTAGCACTTGTGTGTTTCTCGTTTTATTGTTTCTAATTACATTGGAGGTTAGAACTTGAATCTTGGTATTATAGGTTTATCTTGATTTTATCGGCTATTTGCTTTATACATGCCATGGGGATCAATTACCAGTGTTGATCAGTTTGTGTGTAATTGCTTGATCTTGATGAATCAAATGTGCAATAGATATTGAACTGTTAAGATGGTCATAGTAGTTTTTCAAATTGGTGTCTATCTCCACCTCAAGGTCTAAATAATAGGGAACAAGAAAGAAAGTAAGAAAAGTGAGTAACTGCATTTTGATGGATGGATTATCGGAACAATATTTCCTTGCGTCAACGAAAGAGGCATTCTGTTTTTGCTCTTCCTCCGCAAAAATAGCAGTTCTTCTGTTCTATCTTTGTTTGTCATTCATCTTTTATTTTGCTTTAGCTAAATACAACTGTATATATAAATCTGTGAATTGATTAATCTCCAGATCTATGTAGGAGGCTTTCTCAGTTGTTGTTAGGAAAAAGAATAAGAAAGATGAAAAGGTTTAAACTTGTGTTTTGTTGAGATAGATATTATTTTTTGTAATATAAACACAATTTATTGTTGAGTGAAAATATTCGTCTTCAAATATATGAATGCCCAGATACACAAGAGGAATGCTTATTAATTGCTTTCATAATTAGGAAGTCAAGACAGCTTCAGAAACTGAATAATGGAGTCCTTATTTGGGTTATGAATTTTTTTTAAACTTTCAATAACCCTCAACTTAAGATGTTTTCATGGAGTATAAAAAGATATAGTTTGAGTTTAGTGGGAGGATAAAATATGAGTCAATTGATTTTAATGATCTAGAAAACTACTTCACTGGCCAGTATAACAATGTTTGAATTTCCAGCAGTAAGTTATTTGGACTAAAACATTATTTTTAATTGATTTTTATAAATAAGTTTGTTTGAGAAATTCCATGTTGCATATAACTGGTAAATAATTTTGGCATGATTTTCTTTAGATTCTAATAGAGTTTAATGTTTTAGCCGAGATGAAGCCTTTAGTGTTCTTCAAGGTGTTGGGACTATTGATTTCCCAAGAGTGGAAAAGTTTGCCCTTTACAGTCCATTAATAATGTATTTTTGTTATTCAAATTGTAAGTGTGTATGAGATCATTTCTCCTTTGTCATATAGTGATATTACATAATCGAAAGAACATATATACTTTCTGTTCTGTAACTAGCATTTGGAAGTAAAAGAATTTTTTTGAGTATTGTGCAATATGCATAAAGCATATAAAAGAGTAATTTAGTCATTTTTCTTAAAACAAGATATCAAATCGTCGATGTAGTATTGCATTCTTTGTCGAAAATTGAACATGCGATTTTTATAAAGTTATTTCTTGAAACAGAAAGATTGGGTTGTATATCTATTTTTGCTTTTTCTGTTTACCTTTATCTAGGTGAAAAGTTGCCACGATGTAGTATTGCATGTATTGACTGTAACGACCCGGTCTGTCGTTACGAAAAATCTGCATTATAACTGTTGTTATTGACTTATTATAGATTGGTTATTCTGTTATTAATGTGTTAGAGTCGATAGGCTTGAAATCAGAATGGTTAAATGAGAATTCAGACACTTAGTCCTTAAGAATAGCCTTAAAATGGAAAAAGTCAACTGAAAGTTGACTTATTGGTAAACGACCTCAGAATGCGACTTTTATGGCTCGGATAGCTTCGTTAGGTAATTTGGCACTTAGGAGTGTGTTCAGAATAATTTTGTGATGTCCGGTGTAGAATTAGGCATGAATTGCTGAAAGTTAGTTTTTGGCGATTCCGGTCGGCAGTGGAAAATAGGCTATCGGGGTCGAAATGAAATTCCAATAGTTGCAACAAGTTCATAATGTGATTTTGGGCTTTTCTACAAAATTTCAGGTCAGTTGGAGTTGATTTGGATAGTTTCGGCATCATTGGTGAATTTTAGAAATATCAAAGTTCTTAGGCTTGAATCTGATGTAAATTTGGTGTTTTGATGTTAGTTTTGGTGTTTTGAGAGTGCAACTAAGTGTGAATGATGTTATGGGATATGTTGGTAAGTTTGGTTGGGGTCCCGAGAAGCTCGGGATTAATTTCGGATGGTTAACGGGAATTTCGGAAGTTGGAAATTATAGCAAAAAGCTGCTGGTGTGAAATCACAGAGATTTCCGCACCTGCAGAAGTTCGACCGCAGGTGCGGGCAGTGGGTCGCAGGTGCAGAGAGGTCGCAGGTACGGTTGAGAACCGCAGGCGCGGTCTCGCAGGGGCGAGTAGGGAGCCGCAGGCGCGAGACTTGGCGGGGCTGGAGAGTTTCCGCAGGTGCGAGAGGATGGTCGCACCCGCGAGGTCGCTGGTGCGGAGGTCGAGTCGCAGGTGCGGAAGTCGGGGGAGACCTGTAGAGATTGCATGCACGGAAGGAGCATCGCATCTGCGAAGCCGCAGGTGCGAGTAAGTAGGTCGCAGGTGCGGAAATACCTGGGCAAAAATATATAATTAAACCCTCCGCGACTTAAACCCTTATTTCACCATTTGTGTACGGACAGGGAGCTTTTTGGACGAATTTTGAAGGAGAAAATCATTGGGTATCACAGAGGTAAGTAATTTGATTATTAAAACTCATTTATGGGGTGATTATGGACTATAATCTCAGCCTTTAATTCATGGAAAACAGTAGAAAAATAGGATTTTGGAGCATGATATTATGAGACCTTCAAGGGTCAATTTGAGCGGTCAAATGGACTCCGATTTTGGTGTTCTTTATATGTACGGACTCGTGGGAAGATGAAGAACACTTTTCTATAAAAATATCTGAGTTTTGAGACGCAAGCCTGGGGGTCGAGTTTTGACCGGTTTCGGATTTTTGAGTTAAATTCGACATTTTTCAATTTGAAATTCATTCGTTAAGCATATATTGATGATAAAAATCTGAACTTGGTAGATTTGGAGCCTTCGGAGGTTGATTCGAGAGGCAAGCGCATTGCGGAATAGTTTTCGGGCTAGTTTTGAGGTAAGTAATGTCTTTAAATCCTGTCCTGAGGGTATGAAACCCCGGACTATGCACCCTTTCACGGGTTTTGAGATAAAAAGGTGGAAACTTTGGAAACATCTTCCCTATTTAGGCGACTATCGAGTTGCGAAACCGATTTCTAAGCCTATGCTTAAATTAATATCATTTTATTATGATATGAATTGGGTTGTAAGCCATGTTTGGGCCTAGTGCCGACTTGTTTACCCTTTGAGGGTTGTGGTTACTATATTTTCCTCACTGATATGTTATGATTTTTCACTCAGTCTTTTCTGATAAATTGTTTTGACATTCAGAGTATTTTGATACTACTTCTTGAAAATGAAACACTGTTTTTGGGTTGAGAACCCGGTATATTATGGCCTGAAGGGCAAATTAAGAGTGTCTGACTGAGTGAGGTTGCTGGCCTATATTGTGAGGATGTTATGATATGAGTGAGGCTGCTGTCCTATATTGTGAGGATGATATGATATGAGTGAGGTTGCGGGCCTATATTGTGTGTGATTTATGCCATGTTGTGGCTTATTATTGCGCTTGGGCTGTAGGAGCCCCTCCGGAGTCTGTAACACACCCCCAGTGAGCGCCGGTACCGAATGAGTGATGCC
>ML278835.1:16429-27774 GCA_005239495.1 Nicotiana undulata
TGTCTGCAAAATTTCAGGTCAATCGGAGTTGATTTGGATAGTTTCGGCATCATTGGTGAATTTTAGAAATATCAAAGTTCTTAGGCTTGAATCTGATGTAAATTTGGTGTTTTGATGTTAGTTTTGGTGTTTTGAGAGTGAAACTAAGTCTGAATGATGTTATTGGATATGTTGGTAAGTTTGGTTGGGGTCCCGACGGGCTCGGGATTGATTTTGGATGGTTAACGGGAATTTCAGAAGTTGGAAATTGCAGCAAAAAGCTGCTGGTGTGAAATCACAGAGATTTTCGCACCTGCGGAAGTTCGACCGCAGGTGCGGGCAGTGGGTCGCACGTGCGGAGAGGTCGCAGATGCGGTTGAGAACCGCAGGCGCGGTTTCGCAGGGGCGAGTAGGGAGCCGCAGGCGCGAGACTTGGCGGGGATGGAGAGTTTCCGCAGGTGCGAGAGGATGGTCGCACCCGCAAGGTCGCTGGTGCGGAGGTCGAGTCGCAGGTGCGAAAGTCGGGGGAGACCTGTAGAGATTGCAGGCGCGGAAGGAGCATCGCACCTGCGTAGCCGCAGGTGCGAGTAAGTAGGTCGCAGGTGCGGAAATACCTGGGCAAAAATATATAATTAAACCCTCCGCGACTTAAACCCTTATTTCACCATTTGTGTACGGACATGGAGCTTTTTGGACGAATTTTGAAGGAGAAAATCATTGGGTATCACAGAGGTAAGTAATTTGATTATTAAAACTCGTTTATGGGTGATTATGGACCATAATCCCAGCCTTTAATTCATGGAAAACAGTAGAAAAATAGGATTTTGGGGCATGAGATTATGAGACCTTCAAGGGTCAATTTGAGGGGTCAAATGGACTTTGATTTTGGTGTTCTTTATATTTACGGACTCGTGGGAAGATGAAGAACACTTTTTTATAATAATTTCTGAGTTTTGAGACGCAAGCTTGGGGGTCGGGTTTTTACCGGTTTCGGATTTTTGAGTTAAATTCGACATTTTTCCATTTGAAATTCGTTCCTTAAGCATATATTGATGATACAAATCTGAACTTGGTAGATTTGGAGCCTTCGGAGGTTGATTCGAGAGGCAAGCGTGTTGCAGAATGGTTTTCGGGCTAGTTTGTCTTTAAATCCTGTATGAGGGTATGAAACTCCGGACTATGCACCCTTTCACGGGTTTTGAGATAAAAAGGTGGAATCTTTGAAACATCTTCCCTATTTAGGTGACTATCGAGTTGAGAAACCGATTTGTAAGCCTATGCTTAAATTAGTATTATTTTATTATGATATGAATTGGGTTGTAAGCCGTGTTTGGGCCTAGTGCCGACTTGTTTACCCTTTGAGGGTTGTGATTACTATATTTTCCTCACTGATATGTTATGATTTTTCACTCAGTCTTTTTCTGATAAATTGTTTTGACATTCAGAGTGTTTTGCTACTACTTCTTGAAAATGAAACACTGTTTTCGGGTCGAGAACCCGGTATATTATGGCCTGAAGGGCAAATTGAGAGTGTTTGACTGAGTGAGGTTGCTGGCCTATATTGTGAGGATGTTATGATATGAGTGAGGCTGCTGGCCTATATTTTGAGGATGATATGATATGAGTGAGGTNACCACAGGGCTTATGAAGAGTGATTATGAGGATGCCTGATGGGCTAATACTGAAAAATATTGTTACGAGAAATGATTATGGCCCGAGGGGCAGTTTTATGAAAGGTTTTACTGAGTTTTCAAACTATGATTTACTTCGTTTTCGAACTGGCTTTACTGAGAAATTTTATTGAGATATACTGATATTGCACTTGTTTTCAAGGGATTTCTGAAAACTGATTTCGAACTTATAATTGATGAATGTTACATGGTGACTTGGTGTTTCACTGGTTTTGTGGAATTGTGTATCTGTTCTGTGTGTTTATATTACTCAGACTGTGATTTATTTTTATTACTACTGTGACGTACTCATAAAGACTCCCTGTGCCTCTGTGCACAAATCTAGGTACTAGCTCGCAGCAGTAGCTGACGCAGGTTCGATAGCAGCATTCACGGGATTTTCGAGGTAGCTGTCCAACGTCCACAACTTCTCCATTTACCTTCCTTCTTTATTATTAGCATTTGATTCAAAGACATATATTATACTTTTTGCAGAGTTAGATTTATTTATTCTTAGATGCTCATGACTTTGACTCCAGTTCTTGGGAGGTTGGTTAGGCTGCTATTGGGACGCTAATACTTATTTATATTATTTATGCTATGGTTGCATGCTTGTTATTAAATTGTGAACTGTTATAATTGAATAAAAGCATAGTAATGTGATGGTTGGCTAGCCTAGTTTCACGATAGGCGCCATCACAGCCTGTTAGGATTTGGGGTCGTGACATTGACGCACCCAGGCAAACCAGATTATAGCTTTACCATTTACCAAACAATACAGAACAAAGGCATCTCTGAGAGAAAAAGCACTTAGAGTACCAGTACAGTAGCAGAGTGGTTGAAGTAATATGGGCTAGACCATGATGCTCAAAATTCAAAAGATACTTCAAAATTATATGGCCAGGAATATTGCACAAAACAATTATCACCAACAAACTTTGTAGCAAAGATTTATTCAAGCTGATAAGAGTCAAGGATCGTCTTTGTCATTCCTAATACCATGTTTTCCAGATTTTTTCCTAAGACCATGGTTTCCAGATCGTCTTTGTCATTCACAAGATGGTTTACATAAAACATGCGCACAGGTTCTTCATAGACAGTATCACCAACAATATCAAACAAAGAGACAATTTCTGAGTTTCAAAAATAGACAGAACATCACAGTGAGAGTTTTGCATAGACTTTAAACATACAATGCGACCAAAAGAAATTGATTTTCCTTTGAAGGCCACAAACCTAGCCTTCTCCTCAGGACCACAGAAAACCATCTTGTCTTCAGGGTCAAACTCCACATTTTTAGATTTCCCTTTTTCTGAGAGGGTTGTTTGGGAATAGACTCCATTGGTCATTTTCGTGCCCTCTTTTGAGATATGAGGATGTCTTCTTGAGAGAGACTTGAATTTTCTTCAGTAAGTAAGTGATATGTGCTTTTAGAGGATTCGATATCAACAAGATCATCTTTGATTTTCTTAAATCAGTGGCTTCTTCTAGGAATAGAGAAGGAGGGAGAGGATTTTTCTTTAGCCATGCATGGAGGGAAACAGAGAGAAATAGGTTGGTTTTTGAAAGAATGGGAGATATAACCGAGGGAGAAGGGTTAAAAAGACTTTAGAAGGGATGCCTCGATTTTTGGAGAGACGTATGAAAGGAAACTGAAAAGTTACCTTCTGCAAAACCAAGCCATCAGTTCACAATTAATGAGTGAAGAGATTAATCAAGTTTTGGAAGATTTTTTTGGTAAAAAGATCAACATCTATGGAAATAAATAAAACTAATTATAGATGACAATAAACGCAGTTATAAGGGAAGTGTAGAAATACCAATTTTGTTTCGATGGAAACAAAATCTTTTATCAAGCAAAGGTTTTGTAAATATCCATTAAATTCTCAGTATTAACAAATTCTAACACAATATCTCCTTTAGAAATATGATCACATATGAAATGATGCTTGATCTCAATATGCTTAGCCCTAGAATGATGCACAAAGTTTTTCGATAAACAAATTGCACTAGTCTAACAATTGATGCATAATCCACAGAACTTGTGTGCAGAAGTTGCCTACTGCCAAATACTCTGCCTCTGTAGTGGATAGGGCCACACAACTTTGTTTCTTGTTGTGCCAGGATATGAGAGAATTTCCAAGTAATTGGAACGTTCTACTTGTGCTTTTTCTATCAAGTTTATCTCCCTGCAAAATCTGCATCTCGATACATTATTTCATCAACACTCTTACCGTTTTTATCTTCATCCAAAGTAGTAGATGGACTAATAGGAGTTCCAATGGCTTTTACATCGGACATACCAAACTTTTTTATGAGTTCCTTCGTGTACTTTGTTTGGCGGATGAAGATTTCTTTCTGAACTTGCTTGATTTGAATTCCAAGGAAAAAGGTTAATTCTCTCATCATACACATTTCAAATTCCCCTTTCATGATGTTAGAGAAATCCTTGCACAAAACAATGGTAGTACTGCTAAAATTAATGCCATCTACATAAATTTGTACAATTAAGTTACCTAGTGAAGATCGTTTGACAAAGAGAGTGGTATCAATATTACCTCTATTGAACCTGTGTTCAACCAAAAATGAACTTAGCCTTTCATATCAGGCTCTAGGAGCTTGCTTTAGGCCATACAATGCTTTGGACAGTTTGTAGACATGATTAGGGAAGGATTAATTTACAAATCATGTCGGTTACTTAACAAAAACTTCCTCAGAGATGAATCCATTCAAGAAGGCACTTTTAACATCCATCTAAAATAGTCTAAAACACTTCTGAGCAGCATAAGCTAATAAAACGCGAATAGATTCTAACATGGAAACATGGGTGAAGGTTTCCTCATAATCAATTTCTTCTTGTTGTGAATAACCTTGTGCAAATAGTCTGGCTTTATTTCTCACAACTTGTCCAGATTCATTTAACTTATTTTTAAACACCCATTTTGTTCCAACAATGGATGCATTTTGTAATGACCCGACCAGTTGTTTTGAGCTCTAGTGTGTCGTTCGGCGGTTTGAGGCCTTGAACAGTTTCAATTCAAGTATTATGACTTGTACGCGTGGTCGGAATTTAATTTTGAGAAGTTCAGAGTTGATTTGGAAATAAAATTCTCATTTTGGAAGCTTTAAGTTAGAAGAATTGACTAAGGTTTGATTTTTGAGTAAAGGACCTCGGAATCGGGATTTGAAGGTTCCAACAGGTTCGTATGATTATTTTGAACTTGGGCGTATATTCGGATCAGGTTTTGGATGCACCGAGAGCATTTTGGCATCTATTGTGGAAAGTTGATACTTTGGAAGAATTTCATGAATTTGTGTTGAAGTGTATTTCATTGTCATCGATGTCCATTTGGGATTCCAAGCCTGGGTATAGCTCCATATGGTGATTCCGGTCTTAGGAGCGCGTCTAGATGTGGATTTGGAGGTCCGTAGGTCATTTCGGGGTCATTTGGCGAAAGTTGGAAATTTGAAGGTTTTCGGGAAGTTTGATTGGGAGTGGACTTTTTGATATCCGATTTGGATTCCGATTCCGAAAGTTGGAGTAGGTCCGTAATATCAAATGTGACTTGCATGCAAAATTTGATGTCAATCCGACTTGATTTGATAGGTTTCGGGATCGAATGTTGTCACGACCCGAAATTCCACCTTCAGGCCGCGACTGCGTCTAACGTTGAACCCGCTAGACAAGCCAACGTTTACAATTAAACTAGCATTTCCAACCCACTTTATCAGTAATAAAGAAAAACAACTTTTGAAACTTTAACAGAAATAGTCAAAGACACTTCAACATCCTTAAAACGGTAAATGTATTAGAAATTCAAAAAAATACAAAATATAATAATAACATTCATAACGTAGCATAAACCCAAAAACCGGGGTGTCACAATCTCACGAACTTTCTATAGGAATGCTAAATCCAAAGTCTGAAAGAAAAATATAATACTGTCTTCGAAAGCTAGAGAAAAGACAAGACAGAGTGGAGATCTACGGATAGGAGAGACGCCAAGGCCCACGAACGTCAGCGGTATACCTTGAAGCCTCGACAGTGGACTGAAGGTGACTCCCTCAGCGCTGTCCACAGGGTCCGGATGCGGAATATGCACAACATAAAGAAGTGTAGTATAGTATCAGTACAACCGAAAACATGTACTGAGTAAGTGTCGAGCCTAACCTCGGCCGAAGTAGTGACGAGGCTAGACTTAGCCACAACGTTAACCTGTTCTATTTTACAACTCAAAGCATGGAAAAACAAGGCAAAAGATAGGTAGACAGGTATGGGATACGGGAGCAGTAAAGGGGAACAAGTGAAATGAAGCAGTTAAATAGACATATAGAAGTAGACAGGGGAGGAAATTTAACACGATAGCTAGCAAAACAAGTATAAATATCAGAAATGTAAATAATGGCATGGCATCACCCTTCGTGCTTTTACTCTCTTCCTCACAATGCGATGTATAATGTGAAATAGTAATAATCATGGCACGACATCACCCTTCGTGCTTTTACTCTCTTCCCTACAACGTAATGTACAATGTAAGGCAATATAAATCATGGCACGACATTAACCTTCGTTCTTATAATCAATGTAAATCATGGCACGACATTAACCTCCGTGCTTATAATCAATGTGAATCATGGCACGGCATCACCCTTCGTGCTTTACACTCTTCCTCACTATGAAATGTAATCAAATATCATGGCACGACATCACCCTTCGTGATTTACACTCTTCCTCACCAAACAATGTCAGATATAATGGCAAGGAGTACAACATAGTGGAAATATACAGTTCAAATCACCCGGCAAGGGGAAAACATCAATTAATAACTCAATAAATGCCCGACAAGGGTCTCAACTATAACCAATCACCTCAATTTTATACTTTACACTTGGATTCTCAATCGTATCAACACTTCTTAAGCTCAACAACCAATACTGTCAACCAGAATAAATTACCAAGTAGAGACAATCTCATTATATGATAAACATGGAAGAAATACTACAATTTCTATCAAATTGACTCACGGGCATGCTTGACACACATTGTATAGGTACTCGTCACCTCACCTATGCAATGAACATGATAATCACTTAGCACATAGCAAATAATACCTATTCCCTCACCAAAGTTAGACAAGACACTTACCTCGGGTCCAAAATATAGCAATCAACCTTCTAACACCGCCTTTCCTTTTGAATTCAACTCCGGAACAACAATATCTAGGCATAGTTAACTTAAGTATATGAATAAAGATTAAATAAATCCAACCCATAGTCTAATTACCCATTTCCAAGCATTCTTCCAGGAAAACCAAAATTCGACCCCGGGCCCGCTTGGTCCAAACACGAGGCTCGGATCAAAACCCGATCACCCATACCCACACGAGTTAGAATGTACAATTTGTTTTGAAATACGACCTCAAATTGAGGTTGAATTACCCAAAATTCCTAAAAACCTAACTCTACCCAAAACCCCTAATTTCTACTTGCTTTTTGGATTTTAGGCCCAGATTCTAGTGTTTAGTTGATGAAAGTGAGAGGAAATGATGTTAAGAACTCTTACCTATGGAGTTATGGAGGAAGGGATCTTCAAAAATCACCTAAGTGGGTTGGGGAAGAAGGAGGGTAAAATATGGTGAAAACCCCGTTTTAGTTCTGTTTTTAGGCTTTAAAATCACTGGGTATAATTAACCTTGTGCGTTCGCACTGACTAGCCCGCGTTCACACAGTGTATGCTCACGTGCTCTCTGCGATCGCGCGTGCACTGATGCGATCTCACAGTGCTTATGGTGTGCCTAGCCCCCAGCCCCTCCTAACTCTATGCGTTCGCACCTGGTTGGGTGCTTTCGCACTGGGTTGAATCCTTGACCCTCTGCGGTCGCACTCATCTGGGTGCGTTCGCACTGAGTAAGATCACCCCTGACCCTGACCCACTAATTTACACTGTGCGTTCGCACCCCCTTGGGTGCGTTCACATAGTGTAACTCACCTGAACACCAGAAAGTGAGGAAAAAACCAGATTTTCATGCTTTAACTCACCTCGTTAGCAACCCGAAACTCACCCGAGCCCTCGGAGCTCAAAACCAAAAACACACATGACTCCCAAAACATCCTACGGATTTATTCAAGATTTTCAATCATCAAAACATCATCAAAAACAAGGAATTAAACCTCAAAACTCATAGAAATTTCTTAAAATTTCATAAAGCTTAATTATTCCGATTTTTATCCGAAACACGTCATTTCAAGTCCATTTTACACCAAATTTCACAGAGAAGTAAAATAACGTATATTAAACCTGTTCCGGGCTCCAGAGCCATAATACGGGCCCGACAACATGGTTTTCACGTAATTATTAATTTTCAAAAACCTTTATTATTTTCAGAAACAATTTTTCTTTAAAAATTCATTTCTCGGGCTTGGGACCTCGGAATTCGATTCAGGGCATACACCCAAGTCCCATATTTTCCTACTGACCCTCCGGTACCGTCAAATCACGGGTTCTGGTCCGTTTACCAAAAATGTTGACCAAAGTCAACTTTATTCAATTATTTAATTCAAAAATTTCATTTTTATCAAATTTTCACATAGAAGCTTCCCCGCTACATACTCGGGCCGCGCACGGGCTGACAAATGCGGTGGCAAGGAAAGTTTGTAGGCCACCTATCCTAGCTTGTCCAAAATCTTAAATGGACCAATGTACCTAGGGCTCAACTTGCCCTTCTTCCCGAACCTCATCACGCCCTTCATAGGCGACACTCGAAGGAACACCTGGTCTTCTACCATGAAAGCCAAATCCCGAACTCTACGATCTGCATAACTCTTTTGCCTGGACTGGGCTGTACGAATCCTATCCTGAATAATCTTCAACTTATCCAAGGCATCCTGGACTAACTCAAAACCCAACAATCTAGCCTCTCCGGGCTCGAACTATCCCGGTGGAGACCGGCATCGTCTACCATAAAACGCCTCATACGGAGCCATCTGAATGCTCGAATGATAACTATTTTTGTAGGTAAACTCTGCTAAAGGCAAGAACTAATCCCATGAACCATCAAAATAAATGACACAAGCTCGCAACATATCCTCCAAAATCTGAGTAGTACGCTCGGACTGTCCGTCCGTCTGAGGATGAAATATTGTGCCCAACTCTCTATGAAATACTCTCCAGAAAGGGGAGGTAAACTGACTACCTCGGTCTGATATAATAGACAAGGTCACGCCATGCAATCTGGCAATCTCCCTCATGTAGATCTTTGCCAACTTCTCCTCTGAATATGAAACTGACACAGGAATGAAATGTGCTGACTTGGTCAGCCTATCCACAACAACCCACAGTGCATCCACCATCCTCTGAGTCCGTGGAAGCCTAACTACAAAATCCATCGTGATACGCTCCCACTTCCACTCGGGAAGCTGAATCTGCTGTATCAAACCATCAGGTCTCTGGTGCTCATACTTAACCTGCTGACAATTCAAGCACCGAGCTACATAAGCCACAATATCCTTCTTCATTCTACGCCACCAATAATGCTGCCGCAAGTCCTGGTACATCTTCGCGGTGCCCTACAATATCAACTCACGAATGCCATCAACATCGGGTACACAAATACGACCCTACAATCTCAAAACTCCCTCAGCATCGACTGTGACATGCTTGGCTCGTCCGTGATGAACCGCATCTCTAAGAGCACACAAATGACGGTCATCATATTGCCTGGTACGAATACAGTCATACAAGGAAGAACAGGCGATGGTATGGGCCAAAACATTGCCACCCTCAGAAACCTCTAATCTCACAAATCGATTAGCTAAAGCCGGAACATCCAAAGACAAAGGTCGCTCTCTAACTGATAAATAGGCAAGACTACCCATGCTGACTGACTTCCGGCTCAAAGAATCGGCCACCACATTGGCCTTCCTCGGATGGTAGAGAATAGTAATATCATAATCCTTCAGCAACTCTAATCACCTCCTCTGCCTGATATTCAACTCCTTTTGCTTAAACAAGTATTTCAAACTCTTGTGATCAGTGAATACCTCACACGGTACCCCATACAAGTAGTGCCTCCAAATCTTCAAGGCATGAACAATGGCTGCAAGCTCCAAGTCGTGAACTGGATAATTCTTCTCGTGGATATTCAACTGACGAGAAGCATAGGCTATGACCTTCCCCTCCTGCATCAATACCGCACCAAGCCCGACCCGTGAAGCATCACAATATACGGTATACGAACCTGAACCTGTGGGCAATACCAACACTGGTGTTGTGGTCAATGTTGCCTTGAGCTTTTGAAAGCTCGCCTCACACTCCTCGGACCATCTGAACTGAACATTCTTCTGCATCAACTTGGTCATCGGGGCTCATATATATGAAAACCCCTCCATGAACCGGCGATAATAGTCTGCTAGGCCTAAGAAACTCAGAATCTCTGTGGCTGAAGTGGGCCTAAGACAATCTCTAACTGCTGAAACTTTCTTCGGATCCACCTGAATGCCCTCTGCCGATACAACGTGGCCTAAGAATGCTACAGAACTCAACCAGAACTCACACTTAGGAAACTTGGCATACAACTGCCTATCCCTCAGAGTCTGGACAACAATCCGAAGATGCTGCTCATGCTCCTCTCGACTACGAGAATATATCAAGATATCATCTATAAACACGATCACAAATGAGTCCAAATAAGGCCTGAATACCCGATTCATCAACTCCATGAAAGCATCGGGGGAATTAGTCAACCCAAAAGACATGACCAAGAACTCATAATGCCCATAACGAGTGCGAAAAGCCGTCTTAGGCACATCAGACGCCCTGATCTTCAACTGATGGTAACCAGATCTCAAGTCTATCTTAGAGAATACCGTAACACCCTGAAGCTGATCAAATAATTCATCAATCCTCGGCAAATGATACTTGTTCTTGATAGTAACTTTATTCAACTGCCGGTAGTCAATACACATCCTCATTGAGCCGTCTTTCTTCTTCACGAACAATACTGGAGCACCACAAGGAGAAACACTAGGACTGATGAAGCCTTTATCCAACAAATCCTGTAATTTTTCCTTTAATTCCCTCAACTCTGGCGGAGACATACGATACGGGGGAAAAGAAATGGGTTGAGTGCCCTCAGCTAACTCAATACAAAAGTCAATATCGCTGTCGGGTGGCATACCCGGCAGGTCAGCATGGAACACCTCTGGAAACTCACGAACCACGGGCACAGACTCTATAGAAGGAACCTCAGCACTAGAATCACGAACATAGGCCAAATAGGCCAAACAACCCTTCTCGACCATGCGTCGAGCCTTCATATAAGAAATAACCCTACCCAAAGAATGATTAGGAGTCCCTCTCCACTCTAAACGAGGTACTCTTGGCAAGGCTAAGGTCATTGTCTTGGCATGACAGTCCAGAATAGCATAATAGGGGGATAACCAGTCCATCCCCAATATAACATCAAAGTCAACCATATTAAGAAGCAAAAGATCAACCTGAGTCTCCAGACCACCAATAACTACTACGCAAGCACGGTAGACTCGATCTACCACTATAGAATCACCCACCGGTGTAGACACATGTACAACAGTACTCAAAGAATCACAAGGCATACTCAAATAAGGGGCAAAATATGAAGACACATAGGAGAATGTAGAACCCGGATCAAATAACACCGAAGCCTCTCGGCTGCAAAC
>ML278836.1:769-16589 GCA_005239495.1 Nicotiana undulata
CTAACTAAACTGGGGGCCCAACAGATCGGGCAGCACAACATCTGAAATACTAAGCCTGGACCGTTAAGGTCATGACCCGAATAACAATAAGTCATATAAACAAAGGTAGACAAGCCAAAATAATAAAGTTTACTAGCTGGCCGACGACGCCGCGACTGGAGACATACATGACTACACACATATATATACATGCCAAGCCTATGGGTTGGAGACTGAAAGCTGCAAAAAGAAACCCAGAATACTGTGTCCACCATAGCCTCTAAGAGTATCATAAGCACTGTCGGAACAAGGCCCCGACTATACCTAAACTGTACAACAAAAGTAACCATCCTATGAAAGCTCCAGGAAGAGGTGGAGCTTACCAACTCACAGCTGAACCCCAAAATCCTAGCGGAGGGGTCGATCAGAGTCCCTACCTGGACCTGCACGCACGAAACAAAAATGCAGTGTCCCCAGGCAACGGGACATCAGTACGAATGAAAATGTACTGGTATGTAAGGCAGAAAGTAGAACCATACATAGCTGATGTAAAAAGGGTAATAGAGATACCACCTGACACTGAAACTCTGATAGCCTCCATGGCTGACATCCGACCTCATAGTAATCAAATATGCATGGTATGCTCGTGTAATCGTATGTCGTGAATACATATATATTGATGCAAATGCATGACATACCCAACCAAATGCTAGCAATGGCGGTCTCTCCCGGTAGCTAACCGGTATCATATTGCCAACCTGTGGCTATCTGTACAATATATATAGTCTTTCGGGCAAATAGGCCCCTTACCTCCGATTATAGCTCGAAGTCCATGCATAATATGCCATGTATGATATGAACTTTGAATGCACATAATAGGCCATAACAAGAACTTAGCCAATCTTGGCTCATTGACACTCNTATAATAGGACATAACAAGAATTTAGCCAATCTTGGATCATTGATACTCTTATTCTCATAATCTCATAATCACCTTCGTATCGCATACAAATGTCTCGTGGAACCTCATATGTTTTTTGAATAAGCTTGAAAACTTAACTCGACTTTTAGAAAGATAACTTAACTCTGAAGATGTTCATAAAAAGCTTAAGGTGCTTCACTTAGTCCTTATACCTGATTTCTTGATAATTAGTAAAAGCAAGTATTTCAAAAATCAAGTGTTTTAGTAGTTTAAACATAAAAATTATATTTGAGATTTTTGGAAATCGACGTATCACTTTAGAGATTTTAAAATACACTTTAACAAGGAAGAATGACTGATCGCAAATACTAAATGCCTTTATTTTTAAGTCACACAACCCAAATACGAATAAGAGTTCATATATATGGACATATAGTTAAGAAAGCCGACAAAATGACATATATAGATGCCGAATACCCTATTTAACCGAACAAGTTGAATATCAACCTAATAGCATCATGAAAATACTTCAGCTACAATACCAATGCCTTTCTCAGAAGGTCTTTCTAGCAATAGAATAGTAAAATACCACATTTGGCGTCTTAGGAATTTTCCAGAATTCGTGCTAAAAGGAAGGACGGAGCTTAGCCTTAACATACCTTTCCAACGAACGTCCGAATGCCGGTAGTTCCTTCACGAACGTTGTTCCTTACGTCCTAAGCTTCGCAAACAATATATATATGCAGCTTATACGCACCTATAAACAATTCATAATTGAGTTTAAATCAGCAGATTTTCCATATGACCCTAACTTGATGAAACGTCCGTAGAACTTTGTAAAAACGATCATAAAAGAGTCCGAAGATGATTACCTTGGAAAACCAAGTATAAAGCATGATGAAACAGGAAGAACAACAAATTCCTACCTTCCAAAAATAGCTCCAAACACAGCTAATAGAAGGGGAAAACGATTGCAAAGCGTAGAGATTGCGTTTCTAGGCACGGGGGCAAACTTTAACGATAAAAATCGTAAAAAACGTACCTTAATCACTCAAGACCACCATGGAACACTCTATTCAGCTTTCTCACTATTTTGGGACGAAGGTGAAATATTTTTGGGTCTTAAAAGTCGGATTTTCCGATTTATACTACTTGTTTGACCCGACCCAGCTCGCGACCCGGTTTCAGCCCGGACAGTTTGTGGTAAAACAGTCATAACTTCTTACTCCGATGTCGGTTTGATGTGAGGTTTTTTTATGTGAACTAGACTCAAAGATATTCGATTCGGTAGGTTGTGGGTCCAACAACTATTTATATATTGGGAGAAAGGATCTGATACATTCGACCCAAAGTTTAGAAAATTTATTAGAGAAATTTACGATAACTTTTGCCGACCTTTATTTTACAACTTGCTTGACTCCAAAAATTAACATGTGACCTGTGTGATATTATAATACCTCATAACACATTATTATTAGCATATTAGATACTCTTAGTCTTATCCCACAGGTGCAAGTTAACTTAAACCTTCCGAACATGCGTGGTGCTTCCCGAGTCATTTCTTTAACCACAAACCTTTGTTTAAGGGATTCCTTTGACCTAAAGCTTTAGTTTTGTTCCTTGATATTACCACACATTTTCAGTCTTATTATCCAATGTGCTATACGCAATCATATATACCTTATATAACCACGCCACTTTACATATATTACGTAAGAGAAAAAAAAAACACATGGGGTCTCACAGTTTGCTGTGTTTTTGCTTTTGTTTTTGTGATTGTAAATAGTAGAGTAATCATTTAAGGCGCCTTGGCCCGATGATGGATCCCTTTTGATGAGGTTCTTGAGGGTCTAAGTCGACAACAACAAAATATATATATATATATATATATATATATATATATAGTGGACTCTTCCTGACGACGGATCTCTTAGGCAGTTTTCTTGAGGGAAGTTAATCTAAAGAAAACACCAAGAAGATTTTTTGTTTTTTAGGTAGTGTAGCAACCCCCCCTTGGTTTTTCTTTTGACCGCGGTTCTTTTCCAAGGGTTTTGCTTGAACCGGGTGTAATTAGTTTTTTTTTTTAAGTTTGTTTTTAGTTTTTATTAGGTGTTTATTGGCGATGAGCTGATATAGGGAAAGAACTCCTTAGCGTAGTTACACCTGAACTCAATTGACACTAGAGTGTGACGCTTAGGCTCAGTTGTTGACTCTCGTAGAGTGCCTTAAATTTGTATATTGTAACTAACTTGAGCACTTAACGAGAGTGTCTTGATAAGCCAATCTGGAGTGAATCATGTGCCATATGTGTGTGAGGTGTTTCATTGTATTCTATGTCCACATTCGAAGCCTAGAACTGGCCCTGTGTGTTTGCAAAGAGAAATAGTAGATCCATTCAGTCTTAGAAGTGATATAGGCATTTCTTTGTTAAGCCAATTATAAAGTGTACCCGCCTAGTTATAATTTATCATAGTTAACCCCATTGAGCCTATAAGCCTGTTTCTTCGGTAACCACATTACAAACCTTACCCAATTGTTTGAATGGCCCATCTGTTCGAACCCTTTACGTCCCATGAGCACTTGAGTTATTAGAGAATATGTAAAAGTCAAAGTGTGGGTTGGTGGTTTGGTTTTTGAGTGGAATCAAAGAAATAGAAGGAAAGGTGCAAAAGTGTGAAAAAAATAAAAGAATAAGCGCCACTTGGAAGAAAAAAGAAAGAGAGAAAGGACAATGAATAAATGTAATCCTTAATAAGTGGCAAAATCTTAGCTTGAGCCTACCTTCGCACACCTAGGTGCATTTCCCTCTGGAATATTATTGTTTGGCCGCATCGTTGATAAAGAACCTTGCCATCCCTAGCTTTGTCCCCTGCTTAAAGTTCATTGGCATATTCCCCTTTCCCTTCTATTCCCAAAAGCTGATTCAATAGGCTTCCTTCCCCCATTTCTTGAGCAACTATTTCGAGTGCAGGAGAGGGATCGACAAACTGGAAAAACTGCTATTGCTATCGAAGCTTCCCAAAAGATCTGATCCAACAGCAATCCCGCATTGAGCGTAGCAACAAGTAGAGTATACTAGGGCGACTAGATAAAATTTCACCTAAGGGAGTTTGGGGGTAATCTAAAGAGAAGTGTTGTGGAAAGCCTGGCCTGGCATAAGTAGGGTGTGAAAGCTAAAGTAATTGAATTTAAAGTGCTTAGGGAGGTTAGTCAATATATCTAAATATATCCTACCCGTCCCTTAGCCTACATTACAACCATATGAAGTCCTAATTGATCTTAGACTGAATGGACTCGATTAGTAGAGTCGTACACTACGGGCAAGCCTATGGTGCGTCTTTGTGGCATATGAATGTTCTTTCGGAGAGTGAGTGAATTTTGTCTATTTGAGTTGCTAATTGTTCTTAATGTTATTTTTGTGGAACTACTCTCCTGTGTGATGTGAGGGCACTTGATTCATGACGGAAAGGTAAGTATTGACCTCTGTGTAGAGTAAATTGAGAAAGTAAGAATATTGCATGGCACGTGAGAGTCGACTCTTGAGGCATAGATGTTACATTGCTAGGCACAACTCTTGTGATATGTTCATGGTGTGACACGTTAGGGGAATGTTTAATGAAAAGACCTTTGTAGAGTATGTTGGATTGCTCAAGGACTAGCAATGTTTTAAGTTTGAGATGTTGATAATATGCTAGATTCACGTAGTTTAGCGCATATTTATACTCAAACTTAATGATGCTTTACTATCTTAGGAAGGTTAAATGATGCTAAAATGGCTCTAATTGTGTATTTTACGTTTCACAGGAGCAAAGAGTGCTTATGAGGACCTAGGATGGTGTTTGGACCCAAATTGAAGGAGAAAGACCCCTTGGAGTTTTTAGCGTGTGAAAGAAGGAAGAAGAATTGCTAAGGCAGACTACTCAGCCATTAACGCGGCCATAGCGCGGCCGCGCTAGTCCAGGTGTTTGAGGCAGAATGAAGTCCCATTAGCACTACCGCGCTAGTCCAACGTTCAAAGGCAGAGCACTTGCCCATTAGCGCGGCCCAGTAGCGCACCCAGTAGCGGGGCCGCGCTAGTCCAGTTTCGCACAAGTTATTTCAGGGGTAAAATTGGAAGCTTGAGACAATTCCACTTAACCTATATAAGGTTCAACTCGCCCAAAAGAGAGGGTTATCAAGGTTTAGAGTCTTGTTCAAGGAAAATAAAGTCAAGAGGCAAGGAGGACAATTGGGCATCAAATCTCATCTTTCTTCCTTGTGTTTTTCTCATTTATGATGAATTCTTCTATTGTTATTCTTAGCACAATTATGAGTAGCTAATTTATTTAGTCTAAGGTTTTGGTGGAACCTGTTGAGGATGAACATATTGTTATATTAATAAAGTTTTCTTGGTTTAATCTCTATTTGTTCAACTAAGTTCATGTTGTAGTTGATTGAAGGGCCCTCAATTAGCTGTACCTATTTGGTGGGTATATACTCGGGAGAGAGTGCATATTTAGGTAGTTGTTGAAAAAACCCACTCCCAAAGAATATGAGGGATCCATAACTGAGGGTTTAATGGTTGGATTAGGGATAACGATACCTTGGGTGCAATCTAAAGTGAGCTATAATAAAAGCTAGCTAGCGTAACTCGGGAGAGTACGTTTAGTAAATTGTCGTAATTACTTGGGAGAGATTTACAGTAACAAGAGTGTTCATGATTGATAGAGAGATAGTTAGGCCAAACTATATGAAATATAACAGGAAGGGATTCCATCAACAGGGGAGACCACAACCTTAGATCCGTCTCTTATTTGTTTACAAACCAGTAATAGTTCGCTTTTAGTTTACTCAATTTCATTCAGTTATAGTTAGTAGAAATACCAACAATTGACATTCATAATCTTTGGGAAGTTGATTACGAAGAATTAAGTGAGTCTGACATTGTAATTAATAGGTTAATTCCCTGTGGGATTTGACTCTGGGCAAAATACTCAGATTATATTTGCAACGCCCGCTTAGTCCTTTTCATAAGGCATAGTTGGGAGTGATCATACTCCCTCATCACTTCTGTGATAAAATTTGCCTAGGGAGTCTTTACCTTTGTTGTACACAAAGCACTTGCATCCAAATGCCCTAAGATGGGATATATTTGGGTTTCTCCCTTTAAGTAACTCATAGGGAGTCTTCTCTACAAGTGGTCTAGTCATGCACCTATTTATGATGTAGCATGCAGTATTTACAGCTTCTGCCCAGAAGCTATGAGGTAGTTTACTAGAAAGCAGCATAGTCCTAGCCATATCTTCAAGTGTCCTATTCTTTATTTCAACTACTCCATATTGTTGTGGAGTCCTAGGAGCAGAAAAATAATGATCTATGCCATGCTCATCACAGAGTTCAATAAATTTAGCATTTTCAAATTCAGTGCCATGATCAGACCTAATTGATGCAAGTTGATGACCTAGTTGTTTTTGAGTTTTTCTAACAAAAGAAGTGAACATGTCAAATGCTTCATCTTTAGATGTTAGAAACAATGTCCAAGTAAACCTAGAGTAATCATCAACAAGCACCATCACATATCTTTTACCACATCTGCTTAATGTTCTCATTGGACCACAGAGATCCATATGGACCAGTTCCATCGTCCTGGTGGAGCTTACCATTTTCTTGCATTTAAAAGAGGATCTTACGTGCTTCCCCCTTGAACAAGCCTCACAAACTTTGTCTTCCTTGAACTTGATGTTAGTAAACCCTATCACCAAGTCCTTAGAGACTAATTTGTTGAGTTGGCTCAAACTTGCATGTCCAAGTCTCTTGTGCCAAAGGAGGGGATCATTGTCCAACACACTTAAGCAAGTGAGTTCATTTTCTAAAAGTGTGGTCATATCTACAATATATATTTTCCCTGCAAAACAATCTTGTCGGTGGTAAGATTAATCACAAAACATTTGGTAGAGGTGAATGCTACCAAGTTACCTCTATCACACAGTTGTGATACACTAATTAGATTGTATTTTAGGTCATCTATCAAGTAGACATTCTCATAGAGTGAGAATTAGTCTTATCTACCTTACCAACCCCAATGATCTCACCTTTCTTCCCATTTCCAAAGGAGACATTACCTCCTTTGAGGTCCTCAAGTGAAAGGAACTGGTTCTTGCTTCCTCTCGTGTGCTTTGAGTAGCCACTATCCATGTACCCTATTTGGATGCTCCCCTTCACTTGGACATGCAAAAGGAAATCAGGGTTAGTCTTAGGAACCCAAACTAGTTTGGGTCCCTTTCTATAGGTAAAAGAACGAATCAAATTATTTTTAGCCCAACTTGGTAGCGTATTCTTCCATTGAACAAATTATTTGTTCTTTTGGCTTGCATTTTCTTTTGCACCGCATTCACTTTTATAATGACCTGCTTTACCACAACGAGTACAAATCTTGTTCTCATGAAGTGTAAGGTACTTGCTTTCGGGATCCCATTTAGGTGTGAGATTCCCAAAGCCAAGTCATCTTCTATTGCTAATATGATGTTCTTGTAGCCATAAAAGTGCATCAGGGGACCTGTTCCCTTTACACGTTCTGTCTAGTTCATACTTGACCTTGCCTAGATCCTCCTTCAAAATTCTTACCTGCTCCTCCTTCTTATACAACTCATCCTTTAGTTTACCTACATTTTCTTCTAGAGTGAGTTGTGTGCTATCAGTTGTCTTCTTACTTGTTCCTAATTTTAGTTTTAGGTTTTCAGATCTAAGTTCTAGGACATTTGATTCAAAAGCATGAACCTGGTTCTTTAATACAATATTTTCACTTACAGTCTCACTAACCCTAAGTTCCAAGCTCTTACACTTTGCTTTCAAAATCACACATTCCTTAGATAATTGTTCCTTTTTATTGTTTATATACTCAGATTCATCAATAAAATCTAGAAGTAACTCAGATAGCCTTTATTAAGACAAAAATTTAATCTTGTCTTTGAGATGAATTACACTTACCTCATATTCCTCATCAGATTCTCCAATTGCCATAAGTGCTTGTTCATCTCCATCTTCATCATCTGAGCCTTCATCTCAACTTTCTCCCCAAGCAGCAACCATAGCCTTTGTTGATCCTTTGTTCTTCTTGGGTTGAACCTGTTCCTTATTCCTGTTCCTTCGTTCAGGTCTTTCCTTCTTCCATTCAATTTCTCATTGAGGGCAGTTTTTGATGTGATGATCAGTGTTCCCACACTTGTAGCATCCCTCATTGGTCTGTTTTTCAGGAACCCTTGGTTTGATGTAACCACTTCTTGAAGGACCCCTTCCTCTCATGAGGTACTTCTTGAAGTCCTTTGTGATCATAGCCATTTCATCTTCTTCTAGATCAGAACCTTCACTGATTCTGAGTGCCAGTCTTCTTTCCTTCTTGGTTACATCCATCTTCATGGTTTGCCTTCTAAGTTCATAAGCAATGAGATATCCAATTAGCTCATCCACCTTAAGAGTGGAAATGTTCTTCGATTCCTGAATGACAGTGATTTTGCTCTCCCAAGAGACTGGCAGAACCCTTGTCAAAATCTTCTCAACTTTGTCTTCTTCAAGATTAATTCTTCCAAGAGACTTAAGTTCATTTGTAAGTGTGGTGAACCTTGTATACATATCTTGGATGGTTTCCCCTTCCTTCATAGTGAAATTCTCATATTGAGAATATAGTAGAGTTCCTCTAGACCTCTTCACTTGAGGTGTTCCTTCATGAGCCACTTGCAAAGTGTCCCAAATTTCCTTAGCAGTAGTACAACTTTGAATTCGGTTGTACTCGTCTAGACCAAGTCCTCACACAAGCCATTTCTTGGCCTTGGCATTCTTCTCCCATTTTTCCAAGTCCTCACTAGTGCAGTCAGCTCTTGTTTTTGGTACATCTACTCCTTCAACATTCTTCTTCATGGTATCCAGGGTACCATCAATGACATATCTCATAGTCTTCTCCAATGATGTGATCTCTCATCCCGTTCTTCCATCAGGAGTAGTACTGGTCGTTGAAGAGTGGTGGCCGAGTAGTGGTTTGTCCTTCCCAGTTTCCAGGTGGTGCACTCATCTTGATCTTCTCCTAAGGTGTTAACCTCTTCAAGGATAACCTGCTCTGATACCAATTAATGTTTTAACTTCAATACCACACAAGAGAGGGGGGGGGGGGGGGGGGGGGGGGGTGATTTGTATGGTGCCCACTTTTTTGCCTAAACTTATTATAGAAGGACCTGGTTCTTCTATGTGTTCATTAACCTACTATTGCCGAAATAGTAAATGCGGGAAGTAAAGAACACAAGTATTTTACGTGGAAAACACCTGGCTCAAAAGGTGAAAAACCCACGATCTACTTCCTAGTAGGATTTTCCCAAACTCTCCACTAAATCACTGAGCAAAAAATTGCATTTACAAAACACTTTTGTAAACCTAGGACTAACTCTAATCCCGTTGTAGCAAACAACCTCTAACTGTTGCGACAACTTCAAGTTAACTATAACTTGAATACTTTGAGTACCTAATACAAGTGCTTCTAGATAAAGTTGATAGGCACAATATGAAAACACCTACTACAATTGAACTAGAATAAAATACAGACACTTGGAGCTGATTCTTCTATCTGGTTCATGTAGCTTTAGGTTCGCACACTTGAATCTCACACGAATTGCTTTCGAAATGCCTTGCTATTTTGCTCTCAATTCACGTTTAACTTCTGCGTTTGTGCGTACCTGTAGAATGAGAACATCCTGCAATATATAGAGTTAGGAATTAACTAGAGTTCTAAAGTTCTAGTTGCTCTCAACTTCTAACTCCTCCCTTATCTTGGATAATGTTCTCTTTGATTAAGAATCCCTTCTCCTTATCAATTATGCAACCTTTTCGACCAGGAGCTATCAATTATACCAAGTTAAGCTTATCTCCTTCACGTGCATCTCACATGCATGAATCTGCCATTGTCTATTCACATAAGGGATGGACCTGGTTCATGCATGAGCTTCCTTTGTCAATATTCAAAACTAACCTTCACTTGGGCCAATAGGTTGAAACCAGGACCACCCAATTCTACTGATTAACGGAGACCGTGGTGATGGATCGCAGATCGACCCTGTAATAGATTAGACTGAGGTATGAGGATAAGATATCGAGTTTGGGATTCGAGGTACCTGTAGAGATCAAGACCAACGATGATCGAGACCAAGCAAGATATTTCAAGACTGAAGATAGCGTATTAATAGAAAGGCGAGATATTCGTGGCTGGTCGAGGATCACAGAAAAAATCTCGGAAGAGATCAAATCAAGAACGATTGTTTAGCTAATCATGGGATTTCCTTCCGTAATTAGAATTCTACCATAAGTAAAATTCCTCTACTATATAAAGGGGTTTCTAATTATTTATAAGATATATTATTCTCACATATCAAAGCAATATAGCATTCTTCCTCGCTTATAATCTCTTGTTCATTAGTTTTACTTTCTACTTCATTACTTTAGTATTAGTCAATTCGAGGGCATAGCAGCTCGAGGGTTGAATTTTATTTCAAAACTGGTTTGCTCCACCTTATTATTAATTTATGTTATTAATCATCGCATTTATCAATTTATATTAGGTGAACTCAGGTGTCCTTTAAAACCACATTATAAGTTTAAATGTTATCCGATTTTAAGGGTAAACAGTTTTATCCCCATGGTTGTTCATGAAATGGGGAATGAACATCGTCGGCCTTTACCATCGGCCCGAGGTAAAGATTAATTCATTTTGTTTATGACTGATTATTTTTCTAAATGGGTTGAAGCACAGGATTTAGAGAAAGTTAGAGAAAAAGAAGTCATAGACTTCATTTGGACCACATTATATGCCGATTTGGGATGTCTGCCGAGATTGTATGCGATAATGGTAAGCAATTCATCAGCAGCAAAGTTACAAAATTTCTCGAGGATCACAATATTAAAAGGATTCTAGCGACACCATATCATCCCAGAGGGAACGGACAAGCTGAATCAACAAACAAGACCATCATTCCTCAACACTTGAAACCCTCAACACTTGAAACCCGAATGAAGGAAAACTTGGCCCAAACTAGGAGGGACCATATCATGTCCTCGACATCATCGGAAAAGGATCCTACAAGCTCGGCACGATGAACGTCAAGCAATTACTAAACAATTGGAACATATCACTCCTCAAACGATATTACTACTAAGTTACGACCTTCTCCATTTTCATTTATGTTTTAAATTAACCAATTGCAATTGTTCGATCGAGGACGTTGATGGATGCTTCAACACGAAGTCCTTAGGCCTGAAAGCACGAATTGCACACTTTTTCCCTAAGACCGTTTTTTGTCGCAAATGGGTTTTTCCGGCGAGATTTTAGTGAGGCAACCATTGTTCGTGCTAACTTAGAACAATTCAACAGTATCCAAGGATTCTTTACAATTAACCTCGAATACTAGGGGAATCACCCTCGAATGTCAACATTTTTGCAAGGAAAGTACTTCGTATCGACAGGGTCTCGATAGGTAAATTTTGTAAGGGCCAAACAGTCGAACGATCCGTGTGCATGTAGGTTACTCGAGCCCTAACATCAAACATGTACGCATGTACAATTATCTATTAAGACAAAAGTATTTTTCCTTTCCATATATTTCATGCCTTAAAAAACTTTCACTTTACAATTTCATACTTTTGATTTATTGTGTAAACAGGCTTAAGGGGCGGTCACAACTGAAGTTCGAACAACTAACCCCACACCCGGGGACTGCCGTCCGAAAAATAGACGTGATCAAATTATTAAAATCTCAATATTGTAAGACCTTAAAAACGCAACCCTCAATTCTTATAGGCTACGACCAACCCATTCGGGGACTGACACTTCAGACAAGTTCGAAGTGTAACGGGGAAACAAGCCCAAGAGGCAAGCCCCAAACTAAAAAGGCTACGGACAAATTAACACGGTTTGGAGACGTTCGAATTCCGTAATAAAACATGCTTTCGAATATTTTCATAAACCAGTTAAAAAGGCTACCCTCTGCAAAACTACAAAGGGTTTCGATAATAGCGACCCTCGAAAACCCTAATGGGTACAAAAATTGTTCGAACTCTCGAACAAAATTTTTATGCTAAGGCATTAAGAAACAAAGGGTTTCGGTAATATCAACCCTCGAAAAACCTAATGGGTACATAATTGTTCTAACTCTCGAAAAAATTTCATATTTCATGCTAAGGCATAACAAATTTTATATGATTAAACTTTTCAAGCCGAGAAGGGAAAAAAGCCATTCTTTTTTACAAAGTCCATATCGGCCTAATTCAAGAGCCTAAGTTCGAGAAATCATCCTCACTTAAGTAAAACCTAAGGGTCACCCTACTTCAAGTTCGAACAAATACTCACTCGATTATATGAACTACATTAGTCTGGCTTCGGTCAAGTTTCCTAAAGCCTCGAACTCGTGAATACAATTTCATAAAGCACGAAAGGAGCGAGAATTTCATAAAGTAAGATAAAAGAAAACTTCATAGAACAAAATTTTTATTCACAAAGGTAGTACAACCTGGTCATAATCCTTTACAAACAACCCAAAAAGCGACCCCAAAAACAAAATAAGTACAGGAGGAAAAAGCAAGAAAAAAAACTAAGGCCTATGGGGCTAGATCTTCATCAGAGACAATGTCCTCATCATCGAGGTCCTCTCCTTCTGGATCGTTAGAGTCATCCTCAAGGAAGGCTAATTTCCAAGTGTGATGTTCTTCTGCTCGAGCGTTATCAACCTCGACCGCAATATTGAAGCCCTGGTCTTGAGCATCTTCTAAAGCCTCCTTCCGAGCATGCCACTTTGCATGACAATCTTGCTCCTTGCCTTGGTCTTGATGGCCTCAACATAAGCTTTGAACTGGGCCACCTTCTAGTCGGCTTTGATGCCGGCTTTGACTACCTCGGATTCGACCTCCATGAGTTTGTTGTTGGCTGACTCTAACTGAGATTCGAGTACCTTAATCTTCTCGGTTTGCACCGAGTTCTTCTCTTTTTTGGCTCGAAGCTGATTCCAACTAGGCCTGAGCATCATCCTTCAAGGTGGCCAAAACATCCATGCTCCTTTTAAAGTTATCAGCCTTAGCTCGAACATCATCCACCTGCTTGCTGAGCTGATCAATTTGCTTGAGCCTTTACCGAATTTGCAGAATCAGATCTTTAGTCATTATCTCCAGCTCAGCATCACTATCGCGGAGCATTCAAAATACCTGTTCAGCCATGTCAGTATGCTTCTCCCGAGCTGCGACCAGGTCAGCTTGGAGTCTCTCACCAAAGAGGCGGTAGGTTTCGTTCTTCTAGCTGAGGCTCCGAACTTCAGCCTTATGCTCATCTCGGATTCTGATGAATGCTTCATGGTGCATCAGCGAAGCCTGCACGAGGAAAGTAAGAAGTGTTAAGAAAATTCTACAAATACAAAAAGAATCCAAAGTAGAGCCCGAAAGTTACCCGATTCAGCGCATGCTGGGCCTTGTAAAAATAGACAGGCGGCCCCTATGGCATCCATCACCGCCTGGTCCTCTTCGGTCACCAGGACCCTTAAATAGCTGGCGATACCGATCGGGGAAGAAATAATCCGAGTATCCTCGGAGACGGTCAGCACCAAATGCCGTTTACGATTAAGGTCGGCGCTCGGAGCTTGAAACTGGTCTACGAGCTTAGAACTTGGTGGAGACCCGTTTCCCCTATCGATGGCATCCTCTTCGGCACCGACAGGTCACCGAAACCAGGGATCTCTTCAGAAGTTTCTCCTCGATCCCGTTAAAAAATTTGTGGAGATCCATTCGCTTATCAACGCGTTTGCTTCTTGGGTCATAGCATCAGAGGTCTGGGGAGAATCTGAAATGTTGACCACACAGGGTTCGACCCTAGGAGCTTCTTCTGATACTGGAATAGTCGAGCTTCGAGTTTCCGCTTCTCCTTTATTCGGTGGGGAAGAGATGGTTCCAGGCTCGGGAACCTTGATCAAAGCCCCTTCGTTAATCGCCTCCGATTCGGAGGACTTTCGTGAAGAAACAGCAACCCTCGGGAGACTCATCATCCCAACCTCTTCTTCTTCTTGCTCTTCACCATCTGACTCATCCCTTAGTCGGAGAACTGACTCCATTGATAATGGAGAAATATTTCCCTTGGGCTTTCGCGGCTTCTTCGTCGGGTTCTTCTTCTCCGAGCCCAACAGACTTGGGGCCCTTTTTCTTGTTTTCTCCTTGACCGACTTCGAAGCTCATGATTGATGAAGAATTTCTCCATCGACGGTAGGAGGTCTCATCGGGACATATTTCCCATGACCTACAAAAGGGAAAGGAAGTTAGTTAAAGAAAAGGAAATTTTTTGAAGTGAAAAACAAAATAGGAGAGGAAAACTCACAATGATTACGAGCCTCCCATCGGCCATTGGATAGCTTTATCCAAGCCCGTTAAGAATAGGGCCTCCGAGACACCAAGATCTCAACCCATATTCTTAGTTCCGGAACCGGTCCGGCATCTGGGCCATGTCTGCAACAACGAGGTTTAAGTAACTGACGATCGAGGGAAATACGAATGGGAAAACGAACATTAAAGGTAAAAATACTTACGATTGAAGTTCTACTTCTCCAGGAAGGGCATATCCTCGGCAGGGATTAAGTCGGATGTCTTTATTCGCACGAATCCATCTAACCTCGGTCATGGGTCTCGTCAAGGCTGGAAAACGGAGGTTTGGTGGCCCGACGCGATAGCTTTATTAGACCTCGATAAATCTGAGGACTATATAAGCACATCAGATGATCCAGGGGTAAAAGATTACCCTCGATTTTGCTGGAAAAGAAGCGGAGGAGAATGACGATCATCTAAAGCGATGGATGAATTTGGACCAAGGTAACATTGTACCTTTTGCAGAATGCCACTATCACGGGATCTAAAGGACTAAATGTAAAGCGGTAAGTGTAAGCACTCAAGTACCCCTCTACATATGTGGTGACCGATTCCTCGGGGGAAGGAACGATCACGTCCTTGTTTGACCAGCCGCACTGCTCCTTAACTTTGTCAAGAAGGCACCCGGTGATAGTACAAATGTACCTCGACATCAGCTCACATCGGCCTGGTACCGAAGGAGTTTTTTCTACTTTATAATCGGCGACCGTCGGGCACCCCGTCGGAACATATTCCTCAAGAGGAGATTCCGTCGTGACTACATCGGTGGCGGGGCGTGATGAAGATGAAGCCTCTTTTTGAGGCATAGTCTTGGATGTCTTTGCCATTTATGAAAGGCGAATAATGAAGAGGTTGATTAGAGCTTAGAAAAATTGAACAAGAAAAGTTAGAAGCAAGAGTCCTTAGAAAGCAAAAACAGAGAAGGCAATGGGTGTAATGTTTGAATGAAAGAAGAATCAGGATTTTATAGGTTGGAGGCGACGATTCAGAGTTGCCTAATGACCGACCAGCTGACGGGACGTTTCAGTCACATATGTCGCTTACGTCACGGTGATGACGTCATAACAGGTCGAGGTAAAAATCGAAGGCTCAATTCATTTCTTGTCATTACGCTCCAAGAAATGAGGGGACTATCTATATATGGTTAAAACTAGGCCCACCCCATTCTACTGATTAACCGAGACAGGGGTGATGGATCAAAGAACGACCCCGTAATAGATTAGACCGAGGTATGAGGATAAGATGTCGAGTTCGGGATTCGAGGTACCTGTCGAGATCGAGACCAATGATGATCGAGACCAAACGAGATAAACATCAAGCAAGACCGAAGATAATATATTAACAGAAAGGCGAGATATCCGTGACTGGTCGAGGATCATGGCGAAAATCTCTGAACGGATCAAATCAAGAACAGTTGTTTAGCTAATCATTGGATTTTCATCTGTAATTAGAATTGTACCATAAGTAGAATCCCTCTACTATATAAAGGGGGGGGGGGGCTCTACTATA
>ML278836.1:16763-50252 GCA_005239495.1 Nicotiana undulata
AAGGAAAGATATAAAGGGGGGGGGGGGGGGGTGGTTCTAATCATTTGTAAGATATATTATTCTCACATATCAAAGAAATATAACATTCTCCCTCGCTTATACTCTCTTGTTCATTAGTTTACTTTCTACTTCATTACTTTAGTATCAGTCAGTTCGAGGGCGTACTAGCTTGAGGGCGTACCAGCTCGAGGGCTGAATTGCAATTCAACACTGGTTTGCTCTACCTTATTGTTAATTTTTGTTAATAATTATCGCATTTATCAATTGATATCACGTGTCCTTAAAATCAAGGTAAACAACGACAAATAATACATAATGTATGGCACGCAAGTTAGAGGAAATTAGATACATGAACACAAGATCTAACAGAGATCAGTTATGACTTGTGCCTACGTTCTCTGACAAGATGGGAAGCAAATTCCTTTACGATGAAAAGAACAATGGTTACAATGATGATCAGTAGCTAATTCTAGCTAGCAATATGCTTTTTTCCAAATACACACCTGATTTAGGAAAAGTTAACTTGAAAAAGAAAATTAGGGTGTGATACTGATATAGGGTATGCTTTGAGAGTTTGGTTGAGGATAGGCTGATATTTGTCACAAATCGTTGGAGATATTTTAGCACTGAGAAACAAGATTAAGAAAGGTTTGACTTTCAAAGGTAAAGGGCTATGTTAAACTTCCTCACTGCTGTAACCATTCAACATAAACGTACTTTTAAGATCAATTTGAAATAATATATATATATATATAGATATATATATATATATACTTATGATAGAATTCAAGTCTAGCTGCTGGAGCTGCCTTTCAATCAAAATTAATACCATTATGTTGTGGAAATCCCAGGACTACAAGGCTTATTTCTCACAGCCTTAGCATCCAATCTAGCTGGTTGAATAATACCAATCGAGTTCTAACTACTAATCTCTACAAGAAAATCACGTATTACATAGCAATTTTCCTGGGGATTATATAGAAAAATTTGCAGAAAACTAAGTTTCATGCAAATTCTCCTTTCGAAAAATATTTCGATGGAAAAACCTGTGGGTATTACCTGTGCAATTTATAAATCCTCAGGTAGGTTACCTGGGGATTTTTGTATCCGTATGTACTGGGATTTTGAACCTGCATGTAAATTACTGGCAGATTTATTCGAAGAAAATTCTAAAAATTCACATGAAAGTTTTGATAAAAATTTAACGAAAGTTTGGAGTTTTCTTGCAGATTTTCATAGGGAAGTATTACTCAAATTACTGACATAGTATTTTATTATTCAAATTAATTTTTGTTAAAGGCCAACTCCCCAACATATATTTTACAAATTTCTAATTAGTATTGTTAACTATTAAGTTTCTAAATTTATTTATAACCACCCCCTCTTATTTTTGTATTTTATAATTTCTTATTTTAACTTACATATATAAGTTTATCACCTTACACAAAAAGCTTCTACCATCGAAGTTCATTGCCACTGGACGCACCAACGTGCTGAGCTTATAAAGTGGAGAATCTCAGGCCAATGGGCAACAAGGATGTCCCATGGTAATTTCTCTCTAACATAGTACTATTTTAATGTTTCCCTCTTATATATATTTTTTGTTTATTGAAAAAGGATGCATTAATTAATGATTACATAAAACAAATATTTCCCATGTAATTAGCATTTCCTTGTAGTGAATGCATAATTACCTGGCCAGGAATTAGTTCTAAAAAAATCAACTAATTGATTTCCTCATGCATGGTCATAATCCCTTTCTCGTCATTCATAGTGTATACGGGTGAACTCGGGGTTAGCACACACCCCGACTTCCCGATAAGTCAAACGTAATAAGAAGTATGAATGTATGAGATAGAGACTGAATCTGCGAAGACAACACTCCTTGAACCCGGAACGAGCTCCAAGACCTCGAAAAGCACTACAAACAGATGCACATGACTAACAGAGGGTCGTGAAATCCGCACCTAACCGTATATCTTGGCGCCGATATCGTCCGATGTCGGTAGTATATCAGTAATTGATGTGAAATGAGGATTTTTAATTTTATTTGAATTGTACTAGTGATGAAGCTCTCGTACTATATAAAGGGGAAGTTTTTTATTCAATAGACAGATTGTAACACACATATCAAGGCAATACAAACTTACTTCTCTTCTTTTCTAGATATTGAAAAGTTCTTATTTTAATCACTGTTCTTTATATATATTTGGCTTCATATCAAGGGACCGGTCGAGGACAAAACTATTGTTCAGCTCAAGTCCGAGCCCGGCCTTAACGTCGCAACTTATTTGGTTATACATTTTATCTTTAATTCGTTTATCTAACACTCTTGATTTCTTGTGTTGAATCAATCCATGTATCCTTAAAATCCCATACAAATTCAATTATTAAACAGTTTGGCGCCCACTGTGGGGCTAAGGATAATAGTGGTGGTTTGATGCAAAATCTCCATAACACACTTAATCTTACGCTTGTTCTTTAGGGTCTCAATTTCAGGTCATCTTAAAAATGTCAAATTCTAGTCTGCTCACTTGAATGTTGAGGCTGAGTCTGGCCATCATGGCGAGAACAACAATCTGGTACCTAACAACGAGGTGCCCCTGCTGATCCCGACGGAGTCCCAGTTGCAGACCCAATTGATGCTAACTCGCAGGTGGCCATCGATGCCAACCTGCCTACCGATCTCGAGAACAACATTTGCAAAGGAGCCCGACCAACGACTCGAGAAGCGCCCGAAGGCGAAAGCGATGGGGTTAGCCTACGGTTAATCTTTGAAATGTTGCTGGCTCAACAGGTGGAGATAGCACAACTTCAAAATAAAAGTCGTGCCCCCGACAAAGTTAAGCTCGAATCGTCCTGGGAAAACACCGAAGAAATAAGTAGATCATGGAAAGATCGGGTGAAGCAGAGTCCGGTGTAAGTCCCGAAGTGATGAAGATGATGGAAGCATTAACAAAACGGGTGAAATTGGGTGAAAAGAAAATTGAGGCAAACGACAAGATGTGGAGACATACAATTCTAGGGTTGATCAAATCCCGGGAGCACCCTCGATATTGAAAGGACTAGATTAAAAAAATTTATCAAAAATCTTTTCCCTCCGAGCGCGGAACCAAAGCCAATCCTAAATAGGTTTTGTACGCATGAAACCACGAGTAATTTGAAAGTGATAATAGGTACAAAGAAGAAAAAGAAATGAAGAAAAGGAAAGACAAAGAAAAGGAAGAAAGGCCCAAAAGAAATATGTCAAAAATGAAAGTGAATAAGGTAGAAAGTTGAAGGGATTCAAAGAAAGCAATGATGAAAGGCATGAAGTGATTAGAAAAGGAGAAAAATGATTCCCATGATCAAGAAAGGGTGCCATTACGTCTCTCTAGTTCCCCTAAGGAAGAAGAGAAAATAGAGTGCTTGAGGAAAGATAAAACTATCATATGCCGATAAGTCCTACCTTGATCTAAAAGCCTTTATTACATTCCGGCAAAAGCCTATATGATTTCAAGTTGAGTGAGCTTACATTAGTGGTGATTTACATAAGGGGCAAGCTTATGGTACTTAGAGTCGGATTTGTGGCATTCTTTTGAGAGAGATGAGCGTACTCCTTCACAATCATTGTTTCGAGTGTTACATTCTAAAGTGAGGTTTTCTCATGGAGAGTAGAGGAGGAGGAGTTTGGGATCCATAATGACCTACGTGATAGAGCCAGCTTCCTTGGTGAATAAATTCAACTCTTGATGCTCTAGTGTCACATTAGAACTATGGTGCTCAAAAGGTCAAAACATGGTGTTGTTGATAACTCATTTGTGTTGAGGGTAATTGTTAGTCCCAATTGATGCATGATTGATTCACCTTAGGCCAACAGAAATATCCTTTTTTCTACTAGAGATAGGAATTACCTTATTTTCTTGAGGACAAGCAAAAGCTTATGTTTGGGGGAGTTGATAAGTAAGGATTTTAACCTATTATTTGTTCTCTATTACTTGTGTTTTTGGACAAAAATGCTTGAAGGTATTCCCGGAAACTAATGAAATGTGTTTTCTCGCAGGAATTGTTCAAAATGAGCCAAAAGAATCAAAATCAACTCACAAAGGAATCAAAAATTGAACAAAAACCAAGACCGGACAAAGAGGCCTGCAGTGCGGATCGCATAAATATTGTGCGGCCGCGAAAGCCATTGTGCGGCCGCGATAAACAATATATGGTTCGCAAGAGGGAGATTCAGAGACTTGTAATTTTGGCTATATGATGAGCGCGGACGGCACCAATATTGTGCGGCCGCAAAAGTCCCAGTGCGGCCGCAATCAAAACTATACGGTCCACGATGCACAAGAATCAGAGAGTTGGCAACTTGGCAAAATGAAGGAGTCCGGACCGCACCAAAATTGCGCGGCCGCAGGATTTCAAGTGCCGTCGCACACACACTTGTGCGGTCCACGCTAATGAAGGTGCAAAGAGGTTTCTAAAGCAAAAATCAAGCAAGTGGGGACCGCATCACTTTTATGCGGTCGCACAATCATGAGCGCGACAACACTTAGAATTGTGTGGTCCACGAAATTTCAGCTCAAGCCAGAACCAAAATTGAAGAACGCAAACCGCACCAGAATTATGCGGCCGCGAAAGCAAGAGTGAGGTTGCACTCAGAATTATGCGGCCGCAAAATCTCCATATGGGAAATTTTATCAGATATTTTTAGCTTAGTAAAAATAATTTTTTTTGTCATTTTTAGGTCACGTTACGTATTGTATGAGCACCTGAGATGGAGACTTCTACTGTTTTTGGAAATTTTATACTAGATTCACTTCTTAACATTAGATTTTCATCCCATAATCTAATATTATGGATTTTATCTTCATTTCATCTTAATTTCTTCTATTTTCATGAGTAGCTAAACCCATAGCTAGGGTTGTGATCCAATCCTAGTGTGGGTATTTAATGGGTGTTTGATTTTAGGGCTTGAATGTGAATGTGTTAGTGATATTTAGCCTAGTTCTTGCTAGAACTCAACAAGTAATGGTTGCAAACATTGATTCATGCCTTTATGACTTAGTCTCTACTTGAGAAATGGGGACTAAGTTTAGGAAAACTAGGCTAACAAGGAATTGGGGTGAACTCAAGAAATTGATAGCCCAATTAAAAGGTTAAACCTAGAGATATTAATACCCGACTTGAGATAATATCACTTGATTTGTATGAATACGCATTTGAACTTGAGGAAGCCAAATTGGGCAAAATCACTCAAACTACTGAGAAGTATAGAGTGAGTACCCGAGTACGATAGCTATAATACAATCCCAAGTAATCAAGCTTACCCTACATTTTAATACCCGTTAGATAACCACCTAGGTAGAAGTCACGACCCTAGTCCCTTTAAACACTTGAAAAATCCAACAAAAATGTTGTCCTTAGTTCTATCTATTGCAATCATTAGAATAAAGGTAGAAGTAGAATATCAACCCAAAATTGTGGAAGTGTAATTAGATTCAGAGCCCACAACTCTCTTAGATATAAACCTAATTCCAATCATTAACTCCCTATGGATTCGATTCCGACCTTAGTTGGGTTATTATTGCATCGACCTCCTCGCTACTCAATAGTAGTGTAGGCTTGGACCCGATCAATTTGTGGCGCCGTTGCCGGGGAGTTAGACGGTCTTAGCTACATATCTAAGTATTTGTGTGTTTTGTTTTTCTTTCCTTCCGTTTTCCTAAATTTGTTTTTGTGAATTGCTTTTAGGTACCAAATGGCTCTTAACAATGAGGCCCTAAAAAATGTACCATTGGGGCAGGAGGTAGATGACGAGCAAGTGGATGAGGTTCATATTAAACCTCAAGTACAAAGGAGAGGCCGCCATCCTCATGATAACATCCCAAACCCTCCCCCACCTCCTTCAAGAGCAGCACACCGGGTGTTGCCCAACGAAGGCTATGTTAGTGCAATAGTACCGCCCCGAATTAAGGCGGGAAACTTTCAAATAACCAGTGTCATGCTTACACTGTATGAACAATGGGGTTTCTTCACCGGAGCTCCACATCAAAATGCCTATAAGCATCTCAAAGGTTTTGTTGATACGTGTTGGGGAAGCAAGCAGACTAATGTCTCCGAGGACGCGTTGAGGTTAAGGCTATTCCCTTTCTTGCTACGGGGGAAGGATTTGGATTGGCTAGAAAGGTTACCCAACCATTCCATCCACACTTGGGATGAGTTGGCTGAGAAGTTCATCGCAAAGTTCTTTGCTCCGGAGCATATGTAATAGTGTAGAATCCAAATTTGCACAAGAAAGTTCCACTTTGGGGATAAAAATACTCCCTTATTATGCACACCTTTTTTTTTGGTTAGAAACTTATTCTCCTATAAACAATCCATTATTTATTGGAATTAATTATTGCTAAAACTAAAATATCAATAAAATATATGTATATTTTGTGTGCAGGACTTGGGCGATATAACTAAATCAATAATAAGTCAACTTGAATTGAACCTTAGACGCATACATGGATTAGGAGTTTCAAAAGTAGGCATCACAGATATGGAAGATATTCCCTTTCTCACTACGGGGGAAGGCTTTGGATAGGCTAGAGAGGTTACCCAACCATTCCATCCACACTTGGATGAGTTGGCCGAGAAGTTCATCGCAAAGTTCTTTTCTCCGGGGCATATGGCGACGCTAAGAGATGAGATTCTAGATTTTAAACAAGAGCCAAATGAACCGTTACATGAGATCTGGGAAAGGTACCGCACAATGGTCAAAGAGTGCCCTAACAACGACATGACCGAGGCCATGATCCAACAAACCTTTTGTAGGGGGATCAATACAACAAATCAGTGTGTGGTAAATCAACTCATCGGGGGTAATTTCATTAACACGCCATATTCTAAAGCTTGTAAATATTGGATGAGATGGCGGATACCTCTTCGGCATGGCAAAGTAGAGCTAATATTTCTCAGTGTGATCCAAATGTTAATCACCTACACAAGGAGCTACATGATCATGGACAAGCTATTGCGGAGTTGACAACCACAATGAACCAATTGGCCAAGGCTCATCTTCAACAAGTTCAAGGGCCAAAACAAGTGAATGTCATTGAAGGAGTAAACATGATGGTAAACAAGAGAAGGCAACGAGGTCAACAAGTACAAAACAATCCGGAGCAATCTGAGCAAAGTAATAGTGGGTACAATCATGATTATGCATATGATGATCCAAGTGAAGAGGTTCAATATGTCAACATTCATCAAGGTCAACGGAGTAATACTCCGAATCAACAATCACAGGGAAACCAAGGTAATTGGGGAAACCAAGATCAACAAGGAAATTGGAATATTGGCAACAACAACAACCAAGCCAATTGGGGGAACAACAACAATCAAAATTGGGGTAATCAAGGCAATTGGGGTGGAAACAATCAAAGTAATTAGGGAGGCAACAACAATCAAGGGGATTGGAACAACAATAATCAAGGAAATCGGGGGTTGAGCTTTCAAAGGCCCCCGATTCATCAACAACCAAAGAACTCGCTTCCATATCCGTCGCAAGTTCCTAGTTCTTCCAACAACGAGATGGGACGGATTGAAAACATGTTCAAGAAAATGATGGAGAAAGATGTCGAATCAGATGCCCAATTAGCCTCCCACAACACTTCTATCCACAATTAGAAGTCCAACTTGGACAAATTTCTCAAGCTTTGAATACTCGCCCTAAGGGAGCACTACCAAGTGATACGGTGGTGAACCCGAAGGGTGGGAACAATACGGGGCATGCTATGGCGGTGACAACAAGAAGTGGGAGAGGTGGAGTTGCTAGTACCTCAAATCAAAGAAAGATTGTGAGTGATGATGTGTTGGTGCAAGATGATGATGAGCCAAGCAATGATGTTCAAGCAAATGATGAGGTGAGGATAGACATTGATGAAAATGTGGAGGAGACACAAGATGACGTGAAACCGTCTAGGGAACATGTAATAAACATTCCGGATCCGGTAGTGCCCAAAGCCAAGGATCCTTTTCCAAGGCCTCCTCTCCCAAAAAGCAAAACAATGAGAATCAATTCAAGAAATTCATTGATATGATGAAAAGTTTGTCCATAAATGTGCCATTGGTTGAAGCATTAGAACAATGCTGGGATATGCCAAGTTCATAAAGGAATTGGTAACACAGAAGAGATCAATGAACTATGAAACGATCAAAATGACATATCAAGTGAGTGCAATTTGCATTCCATGGCTCCAAAGTTAGAAGACCCTAGTGCCTTTTGTTACATCCTGCATTTTCGTATGTTAAAGTTTTGTCATAAGTTCGGGGATGGGATTATTTTGAGATTTTAAGCATTAAGCTATTTCAAACAAGTGATAAGTAATTAGTGAAGGTGAGAGGGGAATCAAGTAAAACAAATGAATTTTTGTCCAAGTTTGGCATATTGAGATAAAATACGGCCCGAGCTAAAATACTCGATATTTATGGACTAGTGCCATACGAGGTACCACATGACCGTGATAGTAAGGTGTATAAGGTATGTGAAAAGTGAGTAGTATTTTAAATAAATGAGAATAATTCTCAATTATGTGGATAATTGATTAATTATTCGGTAATGAGACATTACCTAGTTAATTAATAACTAATGGTTGATTAATTAAAAACGTTGGATAATGACTAAACCCAAAACGTGGCAGCCCATTAAAATACACTAAATGACTCATGTCTTGGGATGATAGGTGTCCATTTAAGTGTCATACACATTACACTTAAGTATATTGGAAGCTTGGACTTTAAATGATCAAAAGGTGATCATATAGCTTTCTTTTCAAAAAGTCAAAAGAGAATGAATTCAACATACACTCTATTCAATGCCTCTAAAAAGATGGGCATATGTGATCCAATCCATAAAATTGGAATGTGGGGAGATTTCAAAGCCAGCAGCTACCCAAATACGACAACAACCTTGATTCTTGAAGTCGAGAATTGTCTAGAGAACGAAATGCCTATTACGGAGAAAAGACTACACAATGAGACAGAGGAAATTTCACATGTAACAGTTGGAACGTCTAACAGATATGAACCAGAAGAACATAAACCTATTGATATGAGAGAAATGCTACAAGATCCAACATGTTATGCTAATTCAAAAAGAAATTCCGGTACAATCTTTCTCAAGAATATCATACGGATTTTTTCCTACTTCGATCCGTCGTTACGTGTTTTCACAAAAGAGTATCGGTTCAGGTATGTTAAGGCCATCCCTCCTTTCTTTTTTGCATGATCCAAATTATACAGAAGAAACGAGAAAATTCATGGCTTCCATAAATTACTCTATTCATAGAAATACTAGGGGTGTCTATATTCTTGATTCCCCATGTAAATTATTATTATCTTCTGTTCATGGGTCTCGAAAATACGTATGTTGGTAAAGTTTATTTCATGATATTGATCATAGGCATAATGGCCTTATGACGTACCGAGAGATTTTATTAATGTATTCCATATGCATTTCATGCATTTATACATGTACATTGACCCCTGACTCAGACGGCGTTATATACGCGTATATATGTATGTATATATATGTATATGGGATGTGGGAAAGGTTATGGCGTTATATACGCACCACCACCTGATCAGCTGGTATACGTTGATGATTTTGCCCACAGTGGCCGAGATGATATGATGGGATGCTCTCAGAGGCCTGATGATGTTATGAAACATGTACCTATGCACGACATGACATTCATATGCATATGCATGACATTATAATTATTTCATGAAGTACAGAATTATCCAGACTTACAGGTTGAGTCATTTTCTCTATATTTCTTCCATGTCTGTTATATACTTATTTATGTGTCATACATACTCAGTACATTATTCGTACTGACGTCCCTTTTTTCCCGGGGACGCTGTGTTTCATGCCCGCAGGTCCCGATAGACGGGTCAAGAGCCCTCCAAGTAGGCTATCAACTCAGCGGAAGATGTTGGTGCGCTCCATTTGCTTCTGAGTTTCATGTATGGCTAATATGATTTAGACGTGTATTATTTGGTATGGCAGGACTCTTTCCCGACCCTTGTGAAAATTATGTATTCTTAGAGGCTTGTAGACAGATGTCATGTACGTAAAAGATTGTATGTCCTTGTCGGCCTATGTTCAGTATACGAGTGGTTATTTTAGTCTTATAGGCTCGTATGTCTTATGTATAAGTTGGTATCACATGTTGTATTCTACTTATATCACGGCAGCCTTTCGGCTCAGTTATCTATGATAGTATGAGGTGAAAAGATACGTTATGTTGGTACTCGGTTGAGTAAGGTACCGGGTATCGTCGCGGCCCATCGGTTTGGGTCGTGACACCTTTACAATCCCATGCACTATATAGAGTGCCGATCTCGCCAAAGCTTTATGTGACTTGGGGGAAAGCATTAAATTGATGCCCTATTCTGTGTTCAAGACATTGGGGATTGGGAAACCAAGACAAACATCCATGAGGATGCAAATGGAGGACCGAACAATGAAGAGGCCATTGGAGATAATTAATGATGTGCTAGTTCGGGTCGACAAGTTCATACTTCCCGCAGATTTTGTGATACTTGACTGTGAGGTTGACTATGAGGTGCCAATCATTTTAGGGAGACCTTTACTAGCTACAAGGAAGGCCTTAGTTGATGTGGAAGCTGGTGAGCTGACCTTCCGGGTGGGAAATGAAAAAGTTGTGTTCCATGTTTGTAAGTCAATGAGGCAGCCTAATAGCAACGAAGTGTGTTCGTTCGTGGATCTTGTGACCGAAGTAATTGTTGATGACACAAGTGATGTGATTAATGTTGAAGATATATTGGAAGCTGTGTTGTTGAATCATGATGAGGATGAGAAGGAAGTCTTGGTAGAATATGTCAATGCTTTGCAAGGAATGGGATCATATACATATAGGCCCTGAAAGCTTTCCTTGGACCTTGAAAACCGGAAGACTCCACCAACAAAGCCCTCAATCAAGGAGCCTCCCCCATTGGAGTTGAAGCCCTTGCTTTTACACCTCAGGTATGAGTTTTTAGGCCCTTGTCCACTTTACCTATTATTCTTTCCTCGTGCTTAACTAACGTGCAGGTAGATTCCACCCTTGCGGTGCTCCAAAGGAGGAAGAAGGCAATAGGTTGGACATTGGCGGATACTTGGGGTATAAGCCCTGCATTTTGCATGCACAAAATCATATTGGAGGAGGATTCCAAACCCTTAGTAGAACATCAAAGAAGGTTGAATGAGGCCATGCAAGAGGTAGTCAAGAAAGAAATCGTCAAGTGGTTGAAGGCGGGGCTTGTCTACCCCATTTTTGATAGTTCATGGACTTCGTCGGTGCAGTGTTTCCCAAATAAAGGGGGCATGACTGTGATTATAAATGACAAAAATGAATTGATCCCCACAAGAACTGTCACCGGCTGGAGAGTATGCATGGAATATAGGAAGCTCAACAAAGTGACTCGGAAGACCATTTTTCGCTTCCATTTCTTGATCGTATGTTGGATAGACTAGTGATCGGACGTGTTATTATTTCTTCTTGGATGGGTATTTTGGATATAACCAGATTCTTATTGCACCTGAAGACCAAGAGAATATCAACTTCTCTTGTTCGTATGGCACTTTCGCATTCTCGCGGATGCCTTTCGGTTTATGCAATGCGCCAACTACTTTTCAGCGGTGTATGATGGCAATCTTCACTGATATGGTGGAGGAATTGCTCGAGGTATTCATGGATGATTTCCCTATTGTGGGGGATTCTTTTGAAGAGTGTTTGGACAATCTTGATAAGGTATTGTCACCTTGTGAATAGACTAACTTGGTGCTTAATTGGGAGAAGTGTCACTTTATGGTCGAATAGGGCATTGTCCTCGGCCATAAGATCTCCAAGAATGGTATTGAAGTTTATAAAGCAAAAATTAAAGTGATATCAAAACTCCCTCCTCCTACTTCCGTCAAGGGAGTGAGGAGCTTTCTAGGTCATGCGGGTTTTTGCCGCCGGTTCATCAAGGATTTCTCAAAGGTGGTGGAACCCTTGTGCAAGTTATTGGAAAAAGATGCTAAATTTGTGTTCAATGATGATTGTATGAAGGCATTTGAGCTACTCAAGTATAGGTTGACTACCACTCCCATTATTACCGCATCAAATTGGAGCTTACCATTTGAGCTCATGTGCGATGCTAGCGATGTGGCGGTTGGAGCGGTATTGGGGCAATGATTTAACAAGATCTTTCATCCGGTCTACTATGCTAGTAAGACCATGAACGACGCCCAAGTAAACTATACGGTGACCGAGAAAGATAGCCATTGTCTTTGCTATGGAAAGGTTTTGCCCGTACCTCATGGGTACCAAAGTGATTTTTCACACTGATCATGCAGCACTTCGTTATTTGATGAGTAAAAAGGACTCTAAGGCTAGATTGATGCGGTGGGTACTTCTTCTACAAGAATTTTATCTTGAAATCATAGACCGCAAATGATCAATGATTCGTTTTCGGACACAACTCCTTTCCATGTCTTTGGAATGACTTGGTTTGCCGATGTGGCTAACTATCTTGTGAGCGGCATTGTTCCGAATGAGTTCTCTTCAAACCGAAGGAAGAATCTCAAACGGGACTGCTTGGACTACTATTGGGACGAGCCATATCTTTTCAAAATTTGCACTGATGGTGTTATCTGGAGATGTGTTCTAGAAGAAGAGCAACTGGGTATTCTTGAAACTTGACATTCTTCTCCATATGGTGGTCACCATGGTGGAGCAAGAACTGCTACAAAGGTCTTAAGTTGTGGATGTTATTTGCCTACCTTCTACAAAGACGCTAGCGAGCTCATTAAGCATTGTGATGATTGCCACAGCCAGTGGGATCTCCAAGAAAAATGATATTCCTCTCACCACCATCCTCGAGATTGGTATTTTCGATGTGTGGGGCATCGACTTTATGTGTCAATTTGTGAGCTCATGTGGGAACATATATATTCTTGTTGTTGAGGATTACGTGTCCAAATGGGTTGAAGTTGTGGATTTGCCCAACAATGAAGCACTGAGTGTTGTAGCTTTCTTGAAGAAAAACATATTCACAAGGTTTGGCACCCCAAAGGCCATCATTAGTGACGAGGGATAACATTTTTGCAACAAAGTCTTCGACACTTTACTCTCCAAGTAAGGTGTCACTCACAAGGTGTCGACCCCCTATCACCCCCAGACAAGTGGACAGGTTGAAGTCTCCAACCGGGAGATCAAGAGTATTCTATCCAAGACTGTCAATGCAAACCGAACTGATTGGTCAAGGAAACTTGACGATGCTCTTTGGGTCCATATCTTACAAAACTCCAATTGGTATGTCTTTGTATCGGTTGGTGTTTGGGAAAGAATGTCACCTCCCGGTGGAATTAGAGAATAAGGCCATGTGAGCGTTGAAGAAATTGAACCTTGAGTGGGATGTAGCTGCCAATCTTTGGGTGGAGCAATTGAATGAACTTGATGAGTTCCGGTTCCATGATTACTCCTGTTCGTCCTTGTATAAGGAAAAGATGAAGTACCTACATGATAAGTATATACGGAACAAAGAATTCAAAGAAGGTGACCTTGTTCTTTTATTCAACTCTTGGTTACGGATGTTTCCTGGAAAACTAAAATCAAAGTGGAGTGGTCCTTTTGAAGTGGTACGTGTGACTCTTTTAGGTGCTCTAGATTTGAAAAATAAGAATGGTGGAATATTTAGAGTCAATGGGAACCAGGTGAAGCACTACCTTGGTAAGGTTGATGATGGCCAAGTTGTGGCATTGCTCCATTTCAAGTGAATGATGGTAACACGCGTCGTGCCGTGACGTTAAATCAAGCGCTTCTTGGGAGGCAACCCATGTGTTTTTCTTTTCTTGATTTTCTTTTTGAGATTAGGTATTGTTTTGGGCTAACTGGTTGTGAAGTGTATGCATGAATTAGGTGTGCAGTGCAGGAAATTTGCAAGGAAAAAATTGGCCAAGTGGTGAAATTGTGCGTACCGCACCAGAATTATGCAGACCGCACAAGCCCTTCACGGCTGCACAATTCTGTGTGCGGTCGCACAACTGGGAGATGGAAAATTCCAACAACTCTCTGAAGTTTGGCCTGAAAAAAATCCTTAAGGATTCGGGGACGCACTCAAAATTTTGCGGACTGCAAATCACTTTTATGCTGTCGCGCCACAAACTCAAGTAACAGGTAAAGAGTGCAGACTGCACCAAAATTGTGTGGCCGCACTCAGGTGAGTTAGTAGGTCCAGCTGGTCAAAGTATAAATAGGACTTTCTGAGACTTTTCACAGTTTACACACTCTAACCTCTAAAGCTAAACTAAGTGCAGTGCACCTTCTCTCTTGCTTTCAATCTCCTCTCATATTCATCAAGTGTGAATTCCTTCTACATTTTCACTACTGGTAGGTTGATTTCAATGAATTAGATTCTTCTTTTTCTTTTTTCTTTGTTTTAGTTTTCTTTTTATCTAGGGTTAGGTTCATGCCTAAAATGTAAAATGTTGATTAAATCTTGCTTAGAATCATGTGGGTAGTGGTTGTATGCTTAATAGGGGCTGGGGTTAGTAGCTTTTCTTGTTTAGTTGCCACAAACCATGTTTAATTAGTGAAAACCCTAGTATAAATCTTGCATCAGTGCCAGTCTAATTTGAATTTCGCGAGCGCACACATTTTTGTTCGGTCCGTCCGCACTAGGGTATGCCACCGCATACATTTTTGTGCGGTCCCCGATACCCTAGGTTGAAGTCACCTTTGATTGAAGTTTGTGCGGCCACACTCAATTTTGTGCGGTCAATGATAGATTTTTGCGGTCCACACAGTTAACCGTCAGAGATCCAACAAAACGAATATGCGACCGCACTCAAAATTGTGCGGTCCGCGATGGGTTTGTGCGGTCGCACTCGAGATTATGCGGTACGCATTGAGGTAACTTCAGAGAACCAGTAGTTTGAACCTAGGATCTTCACAGCCGCACTCAAAATTATGTGGTCCGCGATTGGTGTTATGCGGGCGCACTTATTTTTGTGCGGTCCGTACTAGGCAGTCCGTGACCGCACTCACTTTTGTGTGGTTCGCGTTGCCAAGTTCTGAGAAGATATGTTCTGCATTTTCAACTTTTATTCTATTACACATAATAAACCCCAATTCTAACTGACTTTCACTACTTGCATGTTGCAGACAATGGTGCGTTCACGTGGTAGAGGAGATACTTCCAAAGGGAGGAAAGAATCCTCCCAAGGCAGGGGTCGAGGCAAACACAACATGCCATTGTCAGTCCAAAAAGTCATGAGCAAGAAGACTACACTCAGTAGACCACCTCTGGACACCTCAGACACCAGTGAATACCTCCCATCCTGGGAAACTTCTGAGGGAAATTCAGTACAAGCACAACCATGGGCGCAATCACAACAATTCCCTAGTAGACTCCACTTAGTCAATGAACCAACCTCCTCCTCTAGTTCATGTGAAGGTTCGGAGGTAGGTAGTCAAGCATCCGAACCCTCTCCCCCACCTGCTACAGCTACTCCAATAAACCTGGATGATGACGATGAGGTCCCGGACGATGGGAGAGGGGGTGATACAACATATGAAGGCTTGGCTAGATCAAGGAAGCCAGAAGTGTGGGCTGAAAGGTTTGTCAGTGAGAAGGCATATGCCAAGTTTAGAGAGTGGTGGTCCCAAAGGTCGCTCTTTCTTGAGTGGCAATTCTTGACAAAAGACTTAAGCAAGCACAACTCGAATGTCCTTAAGCAGTTTGAGGAGAGAAAATGATGGAAATGGTTCACCGGCCATATGCAAGATGCCAATGAATACCTCATCAAAGTTTTTATGCCAATGTTTCCCACATCAAAAAGGGTACCAAGTGACGAAGGTCCGAAACTTGAAAATCAGTTTTGATGCCTGCGCACTGAACAAATATGTAGGATTTGAGGAGGTGGAAGTAATGAAATATCTGGAGAAGCTAGCTATGGGTGATGAAGTTCGCCCATGGCTAGCCGAGATACTAGCAATTCCGGGGACAACACCTGCATGGCTCACAGCTAGAGTTCAGATAGTCCGAGCCACCCTTAACTTTGAAGCAAAAAGGTGGCAAACATTCGTGTGCAGCCGTCTTGACCCATGCCATCATAGGAACATCCTTCCACTCCCCAGGGCAGTATTAGTAGCTTCCATAATGGATGGGTATCCTATAAATGTTGTGGCCTTGATGTCCTTCAACATCTCAAATGCGGTCAAAAAAAGAAGAAAGGTCATATCCCTACCCCAACTTCCTCACAGAGTATTTCCAAGATCAAATAGTAGAATCTAGGCATTTTGATGTTGAGGTGAAGGCTAAAAAGCCTTTTTCATGGTACCACCTCCAGGGAGCGGACAACCCTAAGTTCAAGGGTAAAGCCACTACCTCCACTGGACAGTTTGAAGAGCTAGGGAGAGTGGCCACTGGGTCAGTTGTCGAGCCCTCCACAACAGTCGGTACTTTTATCGTAGCAGTAGTCATGCCTCCTCCATCCTCCGGACCATCTGCCTCAGTTCCACTTTCAGTGCCTACCTCCTCTACCTACCCTCAGACTGCACTGCGGGTTTCCCAAACAATGTCCAGTCTCAACAACTAGATGCAGGCAGCTACCAAAAAACTAGCTGCCATATCCAATGTTGTGGCAGCACAGTCATCAGCCCTAGCAGAGCTTCAGGTACCTCCATCAGTGGAGGACTCATTGAAGAAAATTATGGACAACCAGAAGAAGATCCTGGAGACTCTAGATACTCATGGAAAGATCATCAAAGACTTGGGGAAGCAGGTGAAAAGATACAGAATACTCAGGCATCAAAGGACTCGGAGGACAAGCTGCGCAAGGAGGTTGAAAAGCTTTATTCTGCTAGAGATCTTCCACTGGACCTTCTCATGGAGAAGACAGTCCCAGCAGCACATGCAGCAGTTCCCGAGACATCAGAGGTAGTAACCGAATAGTCTGAGGAGCCGGCTGCAACTACACACACTGCTGAGGAGCTGATACAGATATGCAGCAACCCCATAGTTTCCCATTCAAAAGATGTAGAGATCCAGTTAGAGGAGGCGGAGGGTGCTGAGGACCCCATGCATGTTGAGGACACCGCACATGTTGAGGACCCGATGCAGACTGAGACCACATAGGGAGTTTTCTCTACTCTCTACCCCTTTCCCTGTTCTTATTTGTTATTAGCATGGAAGACAATGCTCATTTTCATTTGGGGGTGGTTCATTTTGATTTGACTTTGACATTTGGTATGTAATAACTATTACTCTATTTTCCTTTATCTTTATTTTCCCTTTTGGTATGTATATATTTTTACCATTCGATGTATATATTCATTTCCATTATGTATATATTTGCTTTACTTCATTTTGTATATATTCATATTACTTTCCGTAGTTTACTTCATAACTTCTTTCGTTCTGTTTCCTTAGTAGCATAGCTTCTTATTTACTTTATTAGCTTTTTTTTACGTTTTGTGTGAACAATAAGCTTTTGGTTTTCTTAATGTCACGGTTCTTTTCAAATGTGTATGTTGTGTGAACCGGGTGGATCTTCCCAACGATGAATGGCGTGACAAACTTCTTAAGGGATTGAGTCTATTTTCTTTTATGTTTTGGTATATATAGTAGTAATGAATGAAAGTGTCTCAAGCAGGCTTCACTTGGTACTAACACATTTACCTTCGACCTATGGTTAGAAACAAAGTTGATTGGCAAACAATAACTCTAGTTGTGACCTTTAGACTCTTGTGTTGACTAAAGAAATCACCAAGTGGTTTCTTTGAGTCACTTGTGATTTTCAATCTTATTTAGGGTTGTTGTGGGTCCTCGACTCTGTTTTCTTTAACAATCCAGCAACTTGAGAAGTGAGGTATTGAATTGATAGTCCAAGTTCTGTGCTAATAAGTCTAGAACTTGCCATGAATGTTTGTCTAGGATAAATTCTGAGTGTAGCTCGACTTGAGAAATGATTGTAGGATCTCCTTGATCCAATATGAAACTTGAAAGCTTCCGTAGCCTACCAATGTAATATACCTAGTCATCCCCTTTGAGCTGAAACCCTTTTTCTTTCAATAACCACATTACAAGCCTTTATCTGTTTTATAATGACCCTCTCTTGGCACCAAATATTTCCTTAGCATTCTTGATAGACAATTGGCAAAATCATAAGTTTGGGGGAGAGACGAGGAATTTGAAAGTGATAAAAGATACAACGAAGAAAAAGAAATGAAGAAAAGGAAGAAAGGCCAAAAAGAAATATGTCAAAAATGAAAGTGAATAAGGTAGAAAGTTGACGGGATTCAAAGAAAGCAATGTTGAAAGGCATGAAGTGATTAGAAAAGGAGAAAAATGATTCCCATGATCAAGAAAGGGTGACATTACGTCTCTCTAGTTCCCCTAAGGAAGAAGAGAAAATGGAGTGCTTAAGGAAAGATGAAACCATCATATACCGATAAGTCCTACCTTGTTCTAAAAGCCTTTATTACATTCCCCTAAAATCCCTATATGATTTCAAGTTGAGCGAGCTTACATTAGTGGTGATTTACAAGAGGGGCAAGCTTATCGTACTTAGAGCCAGACTTGTGGCATGCTTTTGAGAGAGATGAGCGTACTCCCTCAAAATCCATGTTTCGAATATTACATTCTAAAGTGAGATTTTCTCATGGAGAGTAGAGGAGGAGGAGTTTGGGATCTACAATAACCTACGTGATAGAGCGAGCTTCCTTGGTGAATAAAGTCAACTCTTGATGCTCTAGTGTCACATTAGAACTATGGTACTCAAAAGGTCAAAAAATGGTGTTGTTGATAACTCATTTGTCTTAAGGTAATTGCTAGTCCCAATTGGTGCATGATTGATTCACCTTAGTCCAACTGAAATATCCTTTTTTCTAGTAGAGTTGGAAATTACCTTATTTGCTTGAGGACAAGCAAAAGCTTATGTTTGGGGGAGTTGATAAGTAGGGATTTTAACCTGTTATTTTCTCTCTTTTACTTGTGGTTTAGGACAAAAATGCTTGAAGGTATTCCCGAAAACTAATGAAATGTTCTTTCTCGCAGTATATGTTCAAAATGATCCAAATGAATCAAAATCAACTCACAAAGGAGTCAAAAGTTGAACAAAAACCAAGACTGGACAAAGAGGCCTACAGTGCGGACCGCAGAAATATTGTACGAACGCGAAAGCCATTGTGCGACCGCGATAAAAAATATGTGGTCCGCAAGAGGGAGATTCAGTGACTTGTAATTTTGGCTATATGATGAGCGCGGACCGCACCAATATTGTGCGGCCGCAAAAGTCCCTGTGCAGCCGCAAAAGTCCCTGTGCGGCCGCAATCAAAATTATGCGGTCCACGATGAACAAGAATCAGGGAGTTGGCAACTTGGTCAAAATGAAGGAGTGCGGACCGCACCAAAATTGTGCGGCCACATGATGTCAAGATCGGTGCCCACACAATTGTGCGATCCACACTGATGAAGGTTCAAAGTGTTGTCTCACGCAAAAATCAAGCAAGTGCGGACTGCATCACTTTTATGTGGTCGCATAATCATGAGCGCGGCCGCACTTAGTATTGTGCGGTACGCGAAATTTCAACTCAAGCCAGAACCAAAAGTGAAGAATGCGGACTGCACCAGAATTATGCAGCCGCGAAATCAAGAGTGTGGCTGCACTAAGAATTATGCGGTCACACAACCTCCACAGGGTCAATTTTGTTAGATATTTTCAGATTAGTATAAATAAAACTTTTTGTCATTTTTAGGCCATTTTATGTTTTGTGTGAGCACCTGAGATGGCTACATTTACTGTTTTCAGAAATTTTGTACTAGATTCACTTATTAACATTATATTTTCATCCCATAATATAATATTATGGATTTTATCTTAATTTCATCTTTAATTTCTTCTATTTTCATGAGTAGATAAACCAATTGCTAGGGTTATGACCCAACCCTAGTGTGGGTATTTAATGGGTGTTTGATTTTAGGGCTTGAATGTGAATGGGTTAGTGATATTTAGCCTAGTTCTTGCTAGAACTCAAGAATTAATGGTTGCAAACATTGATCATGCCTTTATGACTTAGTCTCTACTTGAGAAAGGGAGACCAAGTCTAGGAGAACTAGGATAACAAGGAATTTGGGTGAACTCAAGAAATTGATAGCCCCAATTAAAGGGTTAAACCTAGATATAGTAATACCCGACTTGATCTAATATCATTTGATTTGTATGAATACCCATTTGGACTTGAGGAAGTCAAATTGGGAAAAATCACTCAAACTACCGAGACGTATAGAGTGAGTACCCGGATGTGATAGCTATATTACAATCCCAACTAATCAAGCTTGCCCTAGATTTTACTACCCGTTAGATAACCACCTAGGTAGAAGTCACGACCCTAGTCCCTTTAAACACTTGAAAAACCCAACAAAAATATTGTCCTTAGTTTTATCTATTGCACTCATTAGAGTAAAGATAGAAGTAGAATATCGACCCAAAGTTGTGTAAGTGTAATTAGATTCAAAGCTCGCAACTCGCATAGATATAAACCTAATTCCAATCATTAACTCCATGTGGATTCGATCCCGACCTTATTGGGTTATTATTGCATCGACCTCCTCGCTACTCAATAGTAGTGTAGAGTTGGACTCGATCAACAATCAAGTTTGAGACCAGAAAATCGAACCTTTTCAAGGTTAAGCAAAGAGACAACGAAATGTTGGAGTTCTTGTGAGGGTTTCAAATGGAATGGATGGACTTTCCCCAGGTTGCAGATGATTAGGCCATTCAGGCATTCACTCAAGGACTTAACCCCCGAAGCTCTTTGGCTTCACAACAGCTAAAACAGAATTTGGTAGAGTACCTGATGGTAACTTGGGTCGGCGTCCATAACAAGTATCATTCAAACATCAGAGTCCAGGATGACTAGCTCGGAGCCGCTTCTGGGTCTGTTAATCCCATCAGAACCGATGACAGGTCTAAAAGAGTCGTCGATCATGAATCAAGGCCGTTTTGAGATCGGTATCAACCATACAACGCAAATCGAAGGGGAAACAGGCCCGGACACAACTTTGTAAGGAAAGAAAATAGAAGCGATCGAGGTCCCAATAGCCGAGGTCTGATGAGCAAAAATAGTTTTGACAGGCTGCTGGGGGAAGGGAAGTGCCAAGATTATCATAGTATAACTTCAATGTCGATGCAACGAGCATCGTATCAGCCATTGGGTGCATCAAGGAAACCAACTGGCCTCCACCATAACAGTCTGGCCCTACCCAAAGAGATCCTAACATGATATGCAAGATTCATTGTAAGAGCTAAACGGTCGTATGAACCATGCTCACATTGTCCACCATATCCATGATACAAGTTTTTATGCGTTTTTGATCATGTACTTTACGCAATGAGAAATGAAAGAAAGTTTCGCCTTGATATTACACATTTTCCTCACCCTTAAATTCCGGATCCTAAAAGACCACAGGCTTCCCCTACTCGGGGACTATCAAGCCCAAGGGCTACCCCTATATAGGGACTGTCGTTCGTAGAAAGTTCTGGCAACCCGGGCTACCAAATCCTGGAGGCACCAAACCTATTAGGCGGTGCCAAAATACAAAGGGCTACGACCACCTTAATAATGGATCAGAGACGTGCGAAGCCCTTAATCATAAAGTAAGGACCTTATAATAACTCGAAGTCTACTAAAAGGTTACCCTCGGCAAAAATATCGTCTAAAATTCGCCTAAGCATCTTGAAAAAACTTTCGGTCACATCGACTTTTCGAAGCCTCGAGCAAACAAAGTTGTATCAAATTCACGACTTGTTTGGACCTCTGAAAAATGAACGCCCTATAACTACATTTGATTCTATGCTAAGGCATAAAAAACGTTACATGAATAGAAATTATGAAATGTTGCAAAAGTAAATACATTATATTGCTAGAAAGGAAAATTTATATATATATATATATATATATATATATATATATATATATATACACACACACATTTGACAAAAACTAAAAAAATACTAAGGCATCTATGCATGATCTTCACTGGGCCTGGACTCGTTGCCAGAACCGTCGGATCCCTCGGAGCCTTCGACACCTTCAGGATCGTAAAGCTTCTTCACCTTGGCCTCGACCTTTTTGGCTTTCCTCGATCTCAACTGACAGGTCAAACCTCGGGCGTTGATCTCTTCGAAGGTCTCTCTTCGGGATAGTCGCTTCATTTATTCAGCATTTGCCTTAGACGGATCTCGACTTCCTCTACATCGACCTTGTATTGGGCCACCTTGTCTTCGTCATCGGTAGAGGTTGTATCCAATTCGGACTTCACTGCCTCATATTCTCTACCGAGGGTGTCCTGCTCTGCGAAGGCCGAGCTTACTTGTGCTCAAAGATCATCATTTAGCTGAGACCACTTGTTAGTTTTTTCATTCACCACCCAGAGTTGGTTCTCCTGTCGGTCATGGCCAGGACCTCCTTCTTCTCGGCTCAGAGTTGGTCGATCAGGTCGATCTTCTGTTGGACCTAAGAGGTTGTGTTGTTAGTCACCACGACTAGCTCCTCATTTTTATCTTCAAGCATGCTCCCACTTCAAGGTCGAAGCCTGCTTCGAAGCCATGTCCAGCCCAACGTGAAGATCCTTGACAGTCTCGTCCTGTTGCTCACTGAGAAGCATGTACATGTCCTCCTTCTGAACCTGCTCTTGGGGCTCGAACTCGAGCTGCTTGATTTCAAAGCAGTACCGGAGGGAGCTCTCATGGTGAAGTACTGAGGTCTGCATAAACATGAACACAATAAGAGATATTGAAACCTAAGTAGAATTCACGAGGGAGTATTGATGCCTTACCCTGTTCAGCGCCTGCTACGCCTCGTTGGAGAGACTCGATGCTCCCACTTAGTTTGTATTTGCCTGGTCCTCCTCGTTACCAGGCATCGTAGGTAGCAGGTTATGCCCACTAGAGCGAATAGAATCCGAGGATCCTCTGGGACCGTAAGAATAACTGTTATCTTGCAATCGAGTACACACTTAGAGCGGGAAATTGCTTCACCGTTTGGACTCGAACTCGGCCTGCCAGCTTCTGAAGGTCTATCCTTCTTTGGGATCTCTAGGTCGCCTAGCCCGAAAAAGTCTTCCAAAGTGGACATGTCCACGCCATTGAAAAGGAAGTGGAGAGGGTGTCTGGGCTGTGAACTCCTTCACTTGAATTTTCCTTACCCGCTTGGGCCTCTTCAAGCATGGACTCAGTATAGGAGGGAATCTCGATGATGTCTATCACATCGGTCACCTCCTTTATAACAGAAGAGGCTTCTTTGGAGGTTTCACCCCCCGTCTCCACTTCGGCCTTTCGAGTCAGAAGGAGATCGACCTCGTGGATCCTTTTCTCGGCTACCGCCTACTCCCTAGCAGAGGTCAATCTGTGAGCGACAAAGATGTCTTATTCTTCAGTCTTGTTGGACCAAGTGAAGTTTTGTTTTGACGATTGACAAAGGAAGCTCAGGCATGAACCAGGTCCATCCCCTTTGTACACAGACACGGGCAGATTCGAGCATAAGGGATGAACGTGAAAGGGATAAGCTTAACTTGAATATCTGACATCTCCTGATTGAAAAGGTTGCATAATTGATAAGCAGAAGGACTCCTTACTTAAAGAGAACACTATCCAAGATAAGGGAGGAGTTAGAAGTTAAGAACAACTACAACTCTTGCACCAAAAAAGAATAGCATTAGAACTCTAGTTGTTTCTTGATTTCCTAACTCAATATATTGCAGGATGTTCTCATTCTACATGCACGCAAAAAAGTAGAAGTTAAACGTGAGTTGAGAGCAAAATAGCAAGGCATTTTGCAAGCAATTCTTGTGTGATTCAAGTGTGCAAACCTGAAGCTACATGAACATGATAGAAGAACCAGTTTTAAGTGTCTGTCTTTTGTTCTAGTTCAACTGTAGTAGGTGGTTTTCAAATTGTACCTTTCATCTTTATCTAGCAGCAATTGTAATAGGTACTCTAAGTATTCAAGTTAGAGTTAACTTGAAGTTGTCGCAACAGTTAGAGGTTGGTTTCCACAACGGGTTTAGTGTTAATACTCTGTTTTACAAAGTGTTTTGTAAATACTGTTTGGCTCAGTGATTTAGTGAAGTGTTGGGGAAAATCCTACTAAGTAGTAGGCCATGGTTTTTTTCACCTTTTGAGCCGGGTATTTTCCACGTAAAAATACTTGTGTTCTTTACTTTCTGCATTTACTATTTCATCAACAGTAGATTAAGGAACGCTTAGAAGAACCAGGTCCTTCTATAATCAGTATACGGGTAAAATTGGACACCACACAAATCACCCCCTCTTAAGTGATATTAAAATTAAAACATCAATTGGTATCAGAGCAGGTTATCCTTGAAGATACTAACATCTTAGGAGAAGATCAAGATGAGTGCACGACCTGGAAACTGGGAAGGGCATTCCACCGCTAGGCCACCACACTTCAACGGCCAGTACTACTCCTGGTAGAAAAACAGGATGAGAGATCGCATCATAGGAGAGGACTATGAGTTATGGGACATTGTCACTGATGGTCTATTGGCTACACTGAAGAAAAATGTTGAATGAGTAGATGTGCCAAAGACATGAGTTGACTACACTGCTGAGGACTTGAGAAAATGGGAGAAGAATGCTAAAGCCAAGAAATGGCTTGTTTGTTGGACTTGGTCCAGATGAGTACAGTAGAATCCAAAGTTTTACCACTGCTAAGGAAATTTGGGACACTCTACAAGTGGACCATGAAGGAACACCTCAAGTGAAGAGGTCAAGAGGAACTCTACTGTATTCTCAATATAAGAACTTTACCATGAAGGAAGGGGAAACCATTCAAGAGATGTACACAAGGTTCACTACATTGACAAATAAACTAATGTCTCTTGGAAGGATTATTCCTGAAGAAGACAGAGTTGAGAAGATTTTGACAAGGGTTTTGCCTATTACTTGGGAGAGCGAAATCACTACCATTCAGGAATCAAAGAACATTGCCACCCTCCCATTGAACACGTTAATTGGAAATCTTAATGCTTATGAACTTAGGAGGCAAATGAAGATGGATGTACCTAATAAGGAAAGGAGCCTGGCACTCAAAATCACTGAAGGTTCTGATCTTGAAGATGATGAAATGGCTACGATCACAAAGAACTTCAAGAAGTACCTAAGGAGAGAAAAGGGTCCTTCACGAAGTGGAAGATACAACAAGCCAAAGGTTCCTAAAAAAACAAACCAATGAAGGATGCTACAAGTGTGGAAAGACTGATCACCACATCAAGAACTGCCCTCGATGGTAAATTAAATGGAAGAAGGAAAGATCTGAATGAAGCAATAGGAAGAAGGAACAAGTTCAACCCAAGAAAAATAAATGGTCAACTAAGGCTATGGTCACTGCTTGGGAGAAAGCTTAGATGAAACTTCAGATGATGAAGATAGGGATAAACAAGAACTTATAGCCATTGGAGAATCTGATGAGGAAACTAAGGTAAGTGTAATTCATCTCAAAGACAAGATTAAATTTTTGTCTAAAGAAAGGCTATATGAGTTACTTCAAGATCTAATTGATGAATCTGAGGATGTAAATAAAGAAAAGGAACAACTGACTAAAGAATGTGTGATTTTGAAAGCAAAGTGCAAAAACCTGGAACTTAGGGTTAGTGAAACTGTAAGTGAAAATATTGCTTTGAAGAACCAGGTTCATGCACTTGATTCAAATGTCCTAGAACTTAGTTTTGAATCTAGAACTTAAATTAGGAACATATAAGAAGACAAATGATCATACACAACTCACTCTACAAGAAAATGTAGGTGAATTGAAAGATAAGTTGTATAAGAGGGATGAGCAGGTAAGAATTCTAAAGGAGGATCTAGCAAGGTCAAGCATGAGCTGGACAGAACTTGTAAATGGAACAGGTCCTCCGATGCACTTTCATGGCTACATGAACATCATAGTAGCAACAAAAGAGGACTTGGCTTTAGGAATCTGCCACCTAAATGGAATCCCAAAAGCAAGTACCTCACATTCCTGAGAACAAGATTTGCACACACTGTGGTAAAACAGGTCACTGTAAAAGTGAATGTACTGCAAAAGAAAAGGCAACTCAAAAGAACAAAGAATTTGTTCAAGGGTAGAATAGGGTACCAAGTTGGGCTAAAAAGAATTTGATTCATCTTTTTGCCTATAAAAAGGGACCCAAACTAGTTTGGGTTCCTAAAACTAACCCGTGATTTCCTTTTGCATGTCCAAGTGAAAGGGAGCAGCCAAATATGGCAAATGGATAGTGGTTGCTCAAAGCACATGACATGTAACAAGAACATGTTACTTTCACTTGAGGATCTCAAAGGATGTAATGTCTCCTTTGGAAATGGGAAGAAATGTGAGATCATTGGGGTTGGAAAGGTAGGTAATACTGATTCTCACTCTATTGAGAATGTCTACTTGATAGATAGACTAAAGTACAGTCTAATAAGTGTATCACAATTGTGTGATAGAGGTAACATGGTAGCATTCACCTCTACCAAATGCTTTGTTATCAATCTTACCATTGACAAGATTGTTTTGTAGAGAAAAAGAGTAAACAATATATATGTTATAGATCTGTCCACAGTTTCATAAAATGAACTCACTTTCCTAAGTGTGTTGGATAATGATCCCCTCCTTTGGCACAAGAGACTTTGACATGCCAGTCTGATTCCACTCAACAAATTAGTCTCCAAGGACCGGTGATAGGGCTGCCTAACATCAAGTTCAAGGAAGATAAAGTTTGTGAGGCTTGTGCAAGGGGGAAGCATGTAAGATCCTCTTTCAAATGCAAGAAAATGGTAAGCACCACCAGGGTTATGGAACGAGTCCATATGGATCTTTGTAGTCCAATGAGAACATTAAGTAGAGGTGGTAAAAGATATGTGATGGTGCTTTTTGATGATTATTCTAGGTTTACTTGGACATTGTTTTTAACTTCCATAGACGAAACATTTGACATATTTACTTATTTTGTTAGAAGAACTCATAAACAACTAGGTAATCAACTTGCATCAATTAGGTTTGATCATGACACTGAATTTGAGAATGCTAAATTTGTTGAATTTTGTGATGAGCAAGGCATATATCATAATTTCTCTGCTTCTAGAACTCTAGAACAAAATGGATTAGTTGAAAGAAAGAATAGGACACTTGAAGATATGGCTAGACCTATGCTTCCTTTCAGTAAATTTCCCCATAGCTTCTGGGTAGAAGCTGCGAACGCTGCATGCTACAACATAAATAGGTGCAGGACTAGACCTCTTGTAGGAAAGACTCCCTATGAGTTACTTAAAGGGAGAAAACCAAACATATCCTATCTTAGGGCATGCTAATGCAAGTGCTTTGTGCACAATAATGGTAAAAACTCCCTAGGTAAGTTTGATCCTAGAAGTGATGAGGGAGTATTCTTCACATAGTGAAGCTTATAAGGTCTATAACAAAAGAAATATGTGTGTAGAAGAAAGTGTCCATGTGGTTTTTGATAAAACTAACATTCTTTATGAGAGACAAGAACATGATGATGAAGCAATTGGGCTGGTAGGAGACTCAAACGAAACCACAGTACAGATTGAAGTTGCACTAGAGGAAGGAACATGTGATGGAATAGGTCCTTCCACCTAGGGCTACATGACATAGGGAATACATCCTCAAACCTCAAGAGAACCTGTCCATGAACCTGTTCCTCAGCAACAAAACATTGAAGGAACATCTAGGAGAAACCAACTGGTTGTGAAACCTTACAAGTATCAAAGTTCTCATCCCATTGAGAACATAATTACCGATCCAACCTCTGGAATCAAAATCAGATCTTCATTGAAGAATCATTATGCTTTTGATGCTTTCTTATCTCTTATTGAACCGAAAAATGTTGTTGAGGATTTTCAGGATGCAGACTAGGTAAATGCAATGCAAGATGAACTCAACCAATTTGAAAGGACTCAAGTTTGGCATCTGGTACCAAGACCCAAGGACATATCAGTAATTGGCACAAAATGGGTCTTCAGAAACAAACTTGATGAAGATGAAATAGTTAAAAGGAACAAAGCAAGATTGATGGTTCAAGGATATAGTCAAGAGGAAGGCATAGACTATGATGAAACCGTTGCTCTTGTTGCAAGGTTAGAAGAAATAAGACTCCTCATAGACTTTGTTTCTTACATGAAATTCACTCTCCATTAGATGGATGTCAAGAGTGTCTTCCTCAATGGCTATCTAAAGGAAGAAGTGTTGTCAAACAACCTTTGGGCTTTGAAAGCAAGGAATGTTCTGATCATGTGTACAAGCTTGACAATGCACTTCATGGGCTCAAGCAGGCTCCAAGAGTATAGTATAAAAGATTATGAAAATATTTGCTTGAGCATGACTACAAGAGAGGTAAAATTGACAATACTTTATTCTTGAAAGAAAAAGGTAAAGATCTCTTGGTAGTTTAGATATATGTTGATGATATAATCTTTGGATCAACCACTGATAAGTTAAGTAAAGAATTTTCTAAACTAATGGGGAGTGAATTTGAAATGAGCATGATGGGTGAGCTTAATTTATTTTTAGGCTTACAAACTAAATAAAATTCAAATGGAACTATGATCCATCAACATAAGTATGTAAAAGAGTTACTTAAAAGGTTTAAAATGGAAGGTTCCAAAGAAATTGACACTCCTATTGCAATAACTACAAATTTGGATATAGATGAACCTCGTTCATCTGTTGATCAGAAGTTGTATAGGGGAATGATTGGCTCCTTGTTGTATTTGACTGCTAGCAGACCTGACATTGTTTTCTGTGTAGACATTTGTGCAAGATTTCAGGCGAATCCAAAGGAGTCTCACTTGACTGTTGTCAAGAGGATTTTGAGATACCTAAAAGGCACCACTGACATGTGTCTATGATATCAAAAAGGTAGTAACTTCAATCTAGTGGGATATGCTGATGCTGATTATGAAGGTTTTCTTGTGGATAAAAAGAGCACCTCAGGAATGACACACTTTCTTGGCTCATGTCTTGTGTCTTGGGCCACGAAAAAGCAAAATTTTGTGTCCTTATCCACTATTGAAGCTGAGTATGTTGTTGTTGCTTCATGTTGTGCTCAATTGTTGTGTATCAAACATCAATTAATGGACTTTGGAATTGATTTTGGTTATATCTCTCATTTTTTGTTATAACACTAGTGCAATTAGTATGAACAAGAACTCAGTCTATCACTAGAGAACTAAGCATATAGATGTTAGGCATCACTTTTTGAGGGACAACTGTGAAAATGGTTTGACCATAGTGGAATTTTGTGATACTAACAAGCAAATAGCTAACATATTCACAAAAGCTCTAAGTAGAGATCACTTTGAGAGGAACAAGATAGAATTAGATATGATTAAGATCACCTAAAAGTACCAATTCAAAATTCACAATAAAAAATTGGGAAAAAAAATTTGGTTAGAAAATCTGTAAATTTTGTACATAATTAGATTAGATTTTTCTCAGTCTCATACTTTCAATAGTATACACTTGTGAAATGTGTTAAAATGACTCATTAATCTCTAATGATATTATCTCTTTGTTCTTGGAAAATTCAGACTTATACAAGAGATTTCTCAGTGAAGAACCCGGTTCATCCAGAATTACTTGGTATGTATTCTACACTCTGCATAATTTGGAATAACTATATTTGGATCATGATTTAAAGAAGAGCCCCATTTAATCCCAAATCCTTTTTGGAATTATCCATTCCAATATGAACCAGTTCCGTTCAAAAGAAGTCATAACCGCATAAACGCCTAGATTCTAGGGATAGACTCTAACATCTTTTTCAAAACAGAAATTTAGTTTGATTAGACTTCCGAAACGTTGTCGTTACCCAATTAATCACTCCTCTTTAAATTGATCAGGCTTAGTGTCCTCTCCGCTTAACCTTTTCAAGCCGTCAAAATAATCTCCATCTTCTCTCATCTTCCAAACATAATCTAACTCTTTTTATTTCATACCCAAGCATAGAAAATGGTAAACACCTCTGAGAATCCTTCATCACAACCACAGGAACCCACGTCCACACCTTCTATCACCTCTTCAACCACACCACCCTCTAAGAAAAGAGTGAAAATGATAGTTCGCAAGGTTGTCACTGGTGGAGAGAACATTAAGAAAATAAATAAACAATTGAAAGCGGATAGGGGAGAAACCCCCCCAAATATCTGATGAATCGCTCAAATATGCTATTGAGGGGGAAGAAACTATTTCTTCTGAGACAGAGCAGGTATCATATGGCCCTAAAGTTAATCATGAAACAATTTCTGAGGTTGCTACGAATTTGGAGAATATGTTTGTGCTGGTAGGATCTATGGACGGTATTGAAACTACTGAGTCTAGAAGGGCTTGTGGTAAAATTGAAAAAGGAAAAGAAAAAAAGGGTGAGGGTTCTCGGAGTACTGTGAGGGGAAAGGGAAAAGGAGTTCTTGGTTATTCACCCATTTTTGTTGGTCTCACTAAAGAATCAGGTGATATAGTCGTTTGGGGTGAGGAATCTACTGGAATATAGGAGAGTGTGAGAAAAAGAAAGGGAAGTTGGTCTGGAGAAGCTGCTGAGGGGGTGGTTCGACTTGGGAATTTTTTTGATGAACTCATTCCATTTGAACGGGAAACCCTTACAGACCTACTAAAAAAGGTGACTAAAAGTTAGAATCCAAAGAATAAAGGAAGTACAAGAGCTAAAACCCCTAGCACTTCTAGGGAAAACAAGAAAAGGAAGGTTGTCTCCTCTATCCTTGTTGAAATTTCTCCCACTAAAGGAAGAGCCATAAGAAGTCAGAAGAAGCAGAGTGAGGCTGAACTGGAGAAAATCTTAGAACAAAATAAAGAAAAGTTACTTGTAAGGCAAAGAAGAAGGTGGGTGAGCCTATTGAGGCTGTTGAAATTTATGAGATGGACATGTTCCTTCGAGTTGAAGATGAGATAGAAGAAGTGGAGGTTATGACTCCTAAAGCTAAGAAAGCCAAGACTTCTACAAAGAAGTCTACTTCAAAGTCAAAGTTCGCTGAACAATCCACTTTAGCTAAGAAAACCAGGTTTGCTGTGAAATCAAGAAAAGTGAAAATTATGGAGGAAGAAGAATGGAATGGAGAGGAGTAGAAGATGATTATGATGCTGAGAAAGACAAGATGGTCAAATTTGGAAACAAGACTATCTTGAAAGGAAGACTCATCAGGGACTTGGAGGAGGAAGGAATGGAAGGACATGGTCCTTCAGATGGATGACAGGCTAGCCACTGAAATTCTGGAGTTTATAGCCAATTGTGAGATCAAGGATGGTAGGGTCACTAGTGTCGTAAAGAGGGTGATAGTAACCTTTAATGAGAAATAGATGGGAGAGATCATGGGTGTACCTTCTGAATGGTACAATGATTATAAGAAGCTAAAATGGCCAAGTCTAGAGAATCTGCCTACTGCCCTTGCCATTACTAGGAAATTTGGTGACAATGAAGAGGAACTTGATCCCAAAGCTATTTACAAAACTGAGATGAAGCCACCTCACAAAGGGTTTTTCCAATTTGTAAACAAATGTGTGCTACTTAGGCAGGAAAGGAGGCACATTTCCACATTCATGCACCCGGTCCTTATGGAATATTTAGACAGTGGGAGGCAAATCAATTGGCATGGGTTTATAATATAGCTTCTTGATAGGGTTCTAAGTGGTACCAATACTCATGAAATACCCTATGACTTTATTGTCAAAGTTGTACTTGCATATTTCAAGGCACCCATCAAGAAATGGGAGGTCGGTACAAGCAAGGATCATTTTGGGGAAAATACTCTGACTGCTTGTGACTATGAAGTCCAAACCACTCCCAAAGAACCTGGTTTATCCAAAAGGGTACCAGTGAATAGCAAAGTTCGAGCCTTGGTGCAAGAAAGTGGGGCTAAGGATGTTGAGATTGATAGGCTGAAGAAGAGGTTGGCAGAAGTGGAGACTGACAGAGATGCTCTCAGAGCTGAGCTGACAAAAGAAAAGGAAAAGAATGATGGCATTCTTCAGGATATGCTGAAATTACTCCAAGCCAAAAACCAAGAATCTGGTCTTTCCTAGCCTTAAGCCTCCTAGCCTAGTGTAGATCAACTAGTGACCCAATTCGGGAATTTTTTGGTTACTTTTGCTCATGTTCCAATGTTTTTATTTCTTCTTATGCTTTGTGGTAGGAGCTTATCAATCAATGAAATTCACTGCCTTTTGCTCTAACTGTTTGTTATATTTCTTAGATGGCTAATATCCTTAGATTGATATATGATGATTAATTCATTATTGCATTTGAAGTAGTCCCGGTGGCCATGAGTAATATTTATGCAACTTTTCGATGATGTCAAAAGGGGAAAGAAAGTTGTGCTTACACTTTGAACAGTGATGTTTATAACCTAATGAACCTGGTCTTTGATGATAAGTGATAAAAAGGTAAAATGAAGGTAAAAAGTTCTAACATTGTATTGATGTTGAGCTGAGTTGAAACAGGGCCTAAGCTTATATAAAGCACAAAGTTTGTCATCATCAAAAAAGGGGAATTTGTTAGCCCAAGTGAAGTTTTGTTTTGACGATTGACAAAGGAAGTTCAAGCATGAACCATGTTCATCCCTTGTGTACACAAACACGAGCATATTCGAGCATAAGGGATGCACGTAAGATAAGTTGAACTTGATATATCTGACATCTCGTGATCGAAAATATTGCATAATTGATAAGGAGAAGGACACCTTACTTAAAGAGAACAATATCCAAGATAAGGGAGGAATTAGAAGTTTAAAACAACTAGAACTCTTCTACCAAGGAAGAGTATCATTAGAACTCTAGTTATTTCTTGATTTCCCATCTCTATATATTGTGGATGTTCTCATTCTACATGCACGCACAAAAGCAGGAGTTAAACGTGATTTGAGAGCAAAATATCAAGGCATTTTGCAAGCAATTCTTGTGTGATACAAGTGTGCGAACCTAAATCTACATGAACCAGATAGAAGAACCAGTTCCAAGTGTCTATCTTTTATTCTAGTTCAATTGTAGTAGGTGATTTTCAAATTGTACCTTTCAGCTTTATCTAGAGGCAATTGTAATAGGTACTCTAAGTATTCAAGTTAGAGTTAACTTGAAGTTGTCGCAACAGTTAGAGGTTGGTTGCCACAACGAGATTAGTTTCAATCCTTAGGTTTACAAAGTGTTTTGTAAATGCTTTTTTGGCTTAGTGATTTAGTGAAGTGTTGGGAAAAATCCTACTGAGTAGTAAGTCGTGGTCTTTTCACCTTTTGAGTCGAGTGTTTTCCATGTTAAAAATACTAGTGTTCTTTACTTTGCGCATTTACTATTTCAACAATAGTACATTAAGGAACACTTAGAAAAAACAGAACCTTCTATAATCAGTGCACGCGAAAAATTAGACACCACTCAAATTACCCCCCCCCCC
>MDKH01100232.1:0-13585 GCA_005239495.1 Nicotiana undulata
ATATATATATATATATATATATATATATATATATATACAAGGTATCAGTCTGAATGAAATAGATAGAGAGCATAACAAAAGAAACTCCAGGGTGCTGGTAGGAAGTCGCCAGGAAAGCAGCTCACCTTGAAGTATGACCACACTATCAATATCTGGCACCGACCTGAAAGTCAGATGGACCAACCTCCGGACCTGTACAGTCAAGTACAGAAAAGGAAAGAAAGTGCAACATGAGTACATATATATAAATATGTACCCAGTGAGTATCCCGTCTAATCTCGAAGAAGTAGTGACGAGAGGTCGACTCGATACTCACTAAGGTCCAACAGTCGTAAAGTAAGCAGGATGTAAAAAAAACAGTAGGCAAGTAAAACAAATAATCAAGTACAGCAATACCCGGCATCAAATAACAATCTCAAATCAAACAAGTTTGATATCTCTCAATCTCGCCATGGCGTACGGCTAGATCCAACCCTGGTAGTCTCAATCTCGCCGTGGCGTACGGCCCGATCCGACCCTGGTAGTCTCAATCTCGCCGTAGCGTACGTCCCGATCCCACCCGGGTAGTCTCAATCTTGCCGTGGCGTACGGCCTGATCCCATAATATAATCAATCATCACTCTACCGTGGCTCTCTTATCACTTCTTAAATCAAGCCAAGTACCACACGTTCAAAGACAACAATACCAATCACACAAGTGTACAAGTAATATATATGCTACAACAGAGGAGAGCAATGAGTATGTTGTGTCCTAACTACCCGGACGAAGCAGTAATAGCCACTACGTACGGACTCTCGTCACTCGGTGCGTACGTAGCCCCGAAACAATATCACATATCAAACAAGGTTACCTAGAGGGACAATTTACCTCTTACGAGGTTAGAAAGGAGACTCACCTCGATAAAAGCACTCCTCGGACCAAGGACCGGATCAAAAGATGCGCCCGAAACTCCGAAACTACTCTTGACGGTTCACAACTAGCCAAACATAACATAATTGAATCAATTTAAGGTTCAAGAAGGAGAATTAGCAAGAATTCCTAAAGTTTAACATTCTTGGCGATTTTTGAAATTTTGACCCCAGGCCCACGCTTTCGGATTTTGAAAATTATTGAAGGATTAAATTACCCGTAGTCTAAGAATCGTAATTACATAATTTATTTAGGAATTTAACGGCTAAGAAGGGGTAATTCAGTAATTTTCCCAAAATCCCATTTACAACCCAAAACCTAGATTTTTCCAAGAATTAGTAGTTGATTTCTTTGTTAATTCATGTATGCAATTAGATCAATGAAAAGAATTTACTTACCTCTGCCGAATTTGGGTCAAGAGAAGGTTCTTGAAGCTCCTAGAGCTCTCTAATGGAGGTGAAAGGTTTGAAAAATGAAAAAGACCCGTAATTGGGCATTTAAATACTGCCCAGGAAAAAGCTTAACTGCGATCGCGACACTAGGCCTGCGATCGCAAAGACCATCTGGTCTGACCTCTGCGATCACGGCAGAGGGTCTGCGATCGCAATGAACAATTTCACCCGGCCCAGTTGCGACTCAATGGGATTGCGTGAAAGGGCTGCGATCGCGAAGCTTTGGAACCCAGAACCCTGCGATCGCGGAGGGGAGTCTGCGATCGCAGTGAACAATCACTAGCCAAGCAAAATCTTTCTCCGCGATCGCAACCCACCTTCTGCGATCGCAGAGAAGGAAACCAGATAGTAGATTTTTCTAGTTTTCCAACTTAGCTCCCGGGGGTCTAAAACACCCCCAAGCCCCTCAGGACCCTGTCCAAAAGCACCAACATGTCTGTATTCATGATACGGACTCGCTCAAACTTCCGGAACATGAAAAACAACAATGGAACTGAAAATCAAACCCCAAAACCAAATTAATCAAACTCAAGAACTTTGAAATTCTAGAATTCACTACATTGCGCTGAACGGGTCTATACTACTCGGAATGACCTCAATTTTTGCAGACAAGTCACAAATGACTAAACAGAACTATTTTCGGTCCCGGAATTCCATTCGGACCCTGATAGCATGATGTCCCGCTCCAGGCCAAATTCTAAACTTAAGGAAATCCTGATTTCCATTTCGGGCGCCGAAATGCTCCGGGGTCATCGAAAACCCAAGCCGAACATACACCCAAGTCTGAAATCATCATACGGAGCTACTGGAGCTGTCAGAACTCGATTCCGAGGTCGTTTGCTCAAAATGTTGACCGAAGTCAAACTTGGCCGAATAGGCCAGACTTAAGGAACCAAGTGTTCCTAAACCATCCAAATCATTCCCAAATCCCGGGCCACCCGCTCCCGCGAGTCATAAAGCACGAATAGCCGCTATGGAAGGTTTCATTTAAGGAAACGAGACCCTGATATGCAAAATGAGCGGTTGGGTCATTATAAGAACACGACAAAAACATCATACATTGCCACAATGAGCACAATAGCAACCAAAAAGGCAGAAATGCAAAGTGCGACGAGAAACTCAATACAAGAACTTAAATCAAAATAATGGTAAAACTCACTCATAAGAAGTAACCACTGAAGGGAAAGCCAAGTACAAGTGAAACAATGTAACGAGGGGAAAACAAAACAAATATAGCGACGATTCACAATATTCAAGTCAAAATTAAGAAACCAATCATCCCGGCAAGGGAAACAGTTATAACCAATCTCGCCTAAATAATAAGCTTCACGGAATAAAACTCAGCTTGAACAATGCTCAGCAACAGGCCACACGAAGTAGCACTTCAGGAAAAATCATATAAATCACAGTATACGACTCACGGGCATGCTTGACACCAACGAACAGATATTCCAATTACGACTAAACATTTATAGGGCTAGATAATACTAATTCTAGTCAATAAGGCAATTTATGAAGAAAATATAGCATGATTGTAGACGAGGTAAAATATCAAGTTAAGTCAATTAAGATCAAGTAAACAACAAAGGGAGACCAAAATCAAGAAAGATCTAATTTAAGCAGGAAGAGATGAAACTAACAACCAGAAACTTAGTCATAATAATTACAAATCCATACACCAGGAATATAAGGACCTAAGAACCCTAACATGCCAAATTCATACAAATAAGTCCGAGTACGCAGTCGTCACCTCGCGTACACGGGCTACAATCAACATAGAAGATTCAATTCCTAAGGGGTAGTTCCCCCACACAAGGTTAGGCAAGATACTTACCTCAAAGACAACAACCCGGTACTCAAAAATAGACTTCTCGGGTGAAAAGGCCTCCGGACGGCTCAAAATCAACTAAAACAACTTCAAAACACACATAAAACATATAAGGAACTATTCCGGATAAAAATGTTTCGATCTTTACAAAAATATAAAAATCGACCCCCAGGACCGCACCTTTGAAACCGTCAAATTTTACGAAATCCGAATACCCATTCCGTTACGATTTCAACCATACAAAATTTATCAAATTCCGATAACATTTGGTCCCTCAAATCATGATTTTTCATTTTAGAAATTTTCTTTCAAAACCCACATTTTCCTCAACTCAAAACACAAATCAAATGATGAATATAAAGATAAACTCATGGAGTATATTTTATTCTAGTTCAAGAACACTTACCCAATTGAATTGTGTGAAAACCCCATAAACAATCGCCAAGAACTGAGCTCTAGAAGTCAAAATATGATAAAAATGGTGAAACCTCTAATTTTGAGGATTTATAATCTACCCAAGTATTTGTTCAATGCGATCGCAGACGAAATGATGCGATCTCATAGAAGGAAAAATGTCCACTGGTCAAATAGTACTATGCGATCGCGTGAAATACATTGCGATCACATAAGAGAAGGAGAGGGAGGGCATATGCAAATGCGGGGTAGAGCTGGCGATCGCATAGAGTAACAGGTTCTGGCTCAAGCCATGCTCTCTACTGTGCGATTGCGAAGGACGAGATGCGAAAACGTAAAGTATAATTTTTAGAGCTATGCGATCGCGAACCAATCTTTCCCAACGCGATGAAGGAAAATAAAGGGCGGGTCATAGCAACACTATGCGATTGCGACTACTTCTATGCGATCGCATAGAAGAATACCAGAAGACAGCATCATCAGTGAAATTGAGGGAAAATTGACCTGAAGCCTATCCGGAACACACCCGAGGCTCCTGGGACCCCGTCCAAACACACAAACAAGTCATATAATCTAACACGGACTCGCTCGAGGCTTCAAATTACATAAAACAACACCATAACGACGCATCAAACCAAAAATTAAACTTATGAATTTTTGAAATCTTAAAATATCAAAACTCATGTCGAAACCTATAAATTCAACCCGGAATGACGTGAAATTTCGCATTCTGAGGTCATTTACACAAAAGTCAAACCTCCGGTTTTCTCCCAATCCGACTCCGGATTATCCGGTAACTAAATCCAACCACGCACGCAGGTTGGTATACCCAATGTAAAGTTGTTCATGACCTTACGCCACCGAACGGAGATTAAATTTTTAAAACGACCGGTCGGGTTGTTACAAATATCTAAAGTAAGAATTAAGATAATTAATTTGAAAAGTATCGTCATACATGATTATACTTCTCCCTCTATGATCGAAGTTAGTTGAGTACATACTATATTCAATAAGAATTCGATATTATTTAAATTTCAAAATATATAAATATACCATTAATTATTTTTGCAAAATCCCAACAAATACTACTATTGTGATTTAAATTGCATTATACCCTAAATAGTATCTCAATCATATCAAATGAAACTAGAAAAAAATGCAATATTTCAATTTAATGTCAATTTGATTAGTATTTAGTGTGATCGAGAGATTAATTTCTTTTTAATATTATGTCATTCAACTAGAACAAAATACAAATTTTCTTGTTAAAATTCTTAATAATTAAAAATTACAATTATTATTTCAAATGTCATGACCTAAAATCCATAAGGTAGTGATGGCGTGGGACACCATTGTCAGGCAAGCCAATCATTCAATGGTTAAGATAGATTCCTGTTTTAATATTTGGAAATCGTTACATAACAATAATCGAATAAAATCCGCTAAGTAAATTTGATAGTTTAAGCATCCATTTTTAATAAAATACATCCCAAACACATCCCAGAACCCGGTATCACAAGTGCATGAGCGAACTTCTGAGAATTTATACAGATACTACAATGCCTGTCCGAAATACAAGTTGGACAAGGAATTTAAAAAAATGAAAATACAATACATTGAGGAAGATTCTGTCGGCTGCGGGTCGTCTCCGAATGATGCATCTCGTCTAAGTCTCCAAGTCGGCCATATCGCTGTGAAAGTACCTGTGCAATAAAAATGCACAACAAGTGTAGCATGAGTACAAAAACAACGTTTACTCAGTAAGTATATACCCTAACCTCAGAGTGGTAGTGACAAGAGGTCGAATTTGACACTTGCTAGAGATCAATTTAGTATGATCAAGTTAGACACTAAGCATGAATATCATAGGCAATTTAATAAAATCAGGGATAAGAAATATCAACTTCTTTCACATTCAAGACTTTAGTCTCCGTCCTTTCGGTTAACAATTTAAGATTCACAGGCCAATAAGCAGGAAATAATTACAGAAAGTACGCAGCAAATATCATGCGCAAGAAATGCCGAAGGTCGAACGGTGCGGACCAACAATAATAAAATATGCACTGCCGAAGGGTCGAACGGTTCGAACCACAGATGCATCTATTTTCCCCACTCGTGAATCGATCATGCGACGCAGTCATATATAAATAATAGAGTTATCCTGCTCGCAAATCATACATGCGACTCAAGTACTCATATATACACATATTCACATAATAAATCCGAATTTTTATCAGGAAAACAGTTTCTCAAGGAAATGATAAAATTCTCTTTAAATGAACATGAAGATAGTGTTTAAATCATTTCTGGAAATTCATTTGCCATGTTTGATAAGGTTTTAAATATTACAAATTTATCCGGAACACAATTATGCAAGGAAGAATAAATTCTCTTTCTAAATGATTAAGAAAAGTGAACTCTAACCTTCTTAGGTATTCAATTACTAATTCGATCATATTAACAGTCTAATATTACTGGCAAGATCACAAGTACAACAAATAAGGCATGCTAGTGGGCCCTAGACTACCCGGACACAAGCATAATAAAAGCTACGCACGGACTCCCGTCACATCGTGCGTACGTATCCCCCACAAATAGCAGCACCTATTTTTTAGTTCACCTATGGGGACAATTCCCCATCACAAGGTTAGAAAGGAGACTTACCTCGCTCCGAAAATCCATAACCGGCTTCCAAGCCCTTCTGACGACTCCAATTGATGCACAACGCCCCAAAACTATTCAAATAACAGGCAAACCAATATTCACTCTAATACTTGTATCAATTCAAATTATATAAGTTCCCAACTCCGCTCGAAAAGTTGACCAAAATGCCCTCGGGCCCACATGCCCGGATTTTGAAATTTCTCGAAGATAAATTCTACCTATAGCTTTACTAACTCAAATATACAATTTGCTATAATTTTCATGCTCAAGTTCATGGTAAAAGTCCAAAATTATAAATTCTATGTCTTCCCAAACAATCCAAAATTTATACTAATTTTCCATGTCTAAATCCATGTAAGATCACATATTTAACTCAAAAATAGGAATAAAACAATTACCTAGCGTTTCTTGGTGAAAATCCCTCCTTGAGCTCTCCAAAATCGTCCAAGCCAAATGAAAGAAATGAAGGAAATGGGCCAAAACTCGTTTTTAAAACAATCTGCCCAGGTGCTTCATCGAGTTGTACCTTGCACTGTGCAGATTATACATCCTACTAAAATTTTCCCCCGTTGTACACCTTCTATTAAAACGCCCATAACTCTATATAGAAAATTCCAAATGACAAACGATTTAAAGTGTTAGAAACTAAACTTTAAGATATTTCATTTGATAGGTTGTACACCATATAACGCTTTATATATTCTGAGATATGAGCTTCTAAAGTCGGCTCCACGCATCAGAAAATTCTATCGAAACTGCTTCACCAGCCATCTTTAATTGATCATAACTTTCTGATCAAATGTCCAAATCATGAATGGTTACTTTACTGAAACTAGAATGCAAGGGCTTCAACTTTTATGTTTTACACATTTTCAGATTTCTTATAGATGTTGATATATACGCTTCCAACGTTCGCTCTTCGATGTATCAGTTGCTGTCCAAAACAGATTTGCAGCAGAAATTCCAGCAGCTATTTTTGCCCGAAATCCATTTCGTTAACCTTCCGAAATCCACCCTCGGCCCTCGGAACCTTAACCAATTACACCAACATGTCCCAAAACATGATACAAACTCGCTCTAGGCCTCAAATCACATCAAACAACGTCGAAATCATGAATCGCCCCCAATTCAAGCTTAATAAACTTAAGAACTTGAAACTTCTACATTTGATGCCAAAACCTATCAAATCACGTCCGATTGACCTCAAATTTAGCACGCATGTCACACTCAACATTACGAACCTGCTCCAACTTTCGAAATTGCATTCTGACCCGAGTTCAAAATTTCCACTTTCGGTCGGATTTCTCAAAAACCTTACAATTTCTATCTTTAGCCAAATGACTTCAAAATAACATACGGACATCCGCATTCACTTCTGATCGTGCTCCCAACTAAAGAATCACCTTACAGAGCTATTCCCAGACTCGGAATCCCAAACAGACATCTATATCACTGAAATGCCTTTCAACCCAGACTTATGAAATTCCTTCTAAAATGCTAACTTCCACAATATATGCCGAAACGCTCCCGGGTTATCCAATGCACGATCCGAACATACGCCCAAGTCCGAAATCATTATACGAACCTGCCGGAACCTTCAAATCGTTATTCGGAGGTCATTTACTCAAAATTCAAATCTTAGTCTATTCTTCCAACTTAAGGCTTCCGAAACGAGAATTTTCTTTCCAAATTGACTCTGAACTTCCCGAAATTCAGTTCCGACCATGCCTACAAGTCATAATACCTGAAATGAAGCTGCTCATGGCCTCAAACTGCGGAACGACGAGCTAGAGCTCAAAACGACCGGTCGGGTCGTTGCATTCTCTCCCACTTAAACATGCGTTTGTCCTCGAACGTGCTAAGAACTGCTCTGGAGTTATCTGAAATCACTGCCTAACACCTTGTGCGCCTGCGCGTGCTACCACAACCCAGTTGAGCACATTAGCTTGATCCAATCTGAAGATATTCGTTTTTATCCATACAATAAGCTCAGAACCCAGTTCCAACACCTGAAATTCTCCGCCAGGCCTTTTTCCAATATATAAACACCGTATCAATTACCACACAAGGTACCAGAACACAATTGCGTACCTTTGCTGAATTAGTCCCATGCACCGCGTAATTCACCGTCTAACCACAATGACATTCCCTGGACCTTAATAGCCAAAATTCCATGAATCTGATACTCCTAATGCATCTTCTGATATACATATACATCCTGCTATAATGCGAATGATACCAGCACACGGAGGAGATGTGTAGAAGTTTATAACCAAATGCATAGTTAACCAAACATTGAATCTTTCCACTTGACTAAAATCATCATCTCATTACGAACAAAATAATGGTAATTATCCTGTAATATACTTCACATAATCTTATCGCACCGATCCATGATCCATAAATCTTGTCTCACCCAGTATGAACTCCTCAGACAACAAATCATCCCAGACATGACCAACAGTCTCATACAATGCCACAATGCGCCAATAGGCCACAACTCGAACATGATACATAAGGAAATGACTCAAGAAGGGACTACTCGACTCACGCAACCAATTTGAAGTTTCCTCATAAAATAGGAAGTAATACACAAGAAAATAATTATAGGGAACCGTACTCAACAACACACTGTTGTGGAGCTCAACTCGATCAAATCGTGAAATTCACATAAGGAGATACACACCGAGCTAAATTACTCATTATCACAAAAATATTGAATATCGATCACAAGCACGCTAAGTGCATAATACCATCCTAGGGAGACTAATAGAGCCATACGCTACAAAACTTGAGCACAACTGGGGTGCGACATAAATACTTTGAATCTCAAGAGCTATTTTGCTCACATAATGCCATCACTACGCTGAATTTCTGCACATAAGAAATTATCAAGTCGTTTCATAACTCTCACAGCACAACATAACATTACATGAATTGGACGAAGACGGAACACCATCTGATATTCCAACACCCTTCCTTGAGAAGTGCCATACTAAAATGAACACACCTGACTCACATGAAGCCCACAACCATATTTGAATCCGTTCACAACCCTCAAGCCGATTCTGCTCGCACTGCACTAGACTGATAGCTTTACCTAGGTCTATAATGCACCACTTATCTCACAACACCCAAGAACAACCGTCATAGCCGGGACAAACATCCCACAATCCAAAACAACATAAATCGAGCGCCCTCCAGGCATAAATTCTCAAATAAGCAATATTACACTTCTTTATACTTGGTTTAAGCCTTCCATCAATCAGGTGACTACAAGTCACACTTATACAATCTTCACGTGGTCATGCTCCTACGGCCTTCCACACAAGGTAACGAGTTTGCACATCCATACCACCGACCACACTAACACTGTAAAATAATTCAAGGACCCATAACCAATATACAAAGCCTCTTTCTCCAAACACCGATCTCAGATGACACTGAAGACAACACCAGCTTACTCTAAACATTCACATCCCATGTTCTTGCTTATCTGAGCTCCTGACATCCTTGTTAACATCGGACCGCAATCTTGATCCTTACATCCAATTCCATACTGCTTAATTTACCTGACATGCCAATATGAAATAGCGCAAGAATTCCATCACAACTCCTAAATCACTAATACGGTGAATACTTCATATATAGAAACCTTTTTACTTACCTCAATTCAAGAGAACCATAACAACACATAACGAACTCAATCCTCACTCATACCGAGTGGCGTTGATTCACGAGACCATGTTGTCTCAACCCTACAACTGTCGCATACCCTCCTTGTTCGCATTCACAACTTCGACTAATACCCCTCTTGATAATCTTTCTCCAAATCTGGAGTTTGTTTTTCTCTCCTTCCTCCGATACTATACTACAACCCGAAAATAACATAAAACACTCCAACCACTTCCCCTTTCTCAGAAATTACGCTGCAAAAGCTCGATTCTTAATCATACTGCTGCCTAAGACCCTTAAACACCTAATTCTAAACTTTCGAATTCATTAGGACCACTATTGAGAGTCATCCACTCTGACTTGGCCCCGAATACAATCAATTCCAAGGCTCTTCTAGCACACAAACACCCTCTCAATGAAGCACGTGACTAAGTCACTACCTTTATAACTCGCTTATGAACTGAGCTTAAATTCTGAACCTTCCCAAAGCCTGACCCTGATTCAATAAAACCAACTTTTTCACTCATTTATCAAATCCCATGCGCAATCGCCATTTTACTCTTCTATTATTTGCTGCCATAACTTGCCAATACACTGATAATACACAACCCCATAGGGAGATAATCCTGCAACCCAAACGCAGGCAGTGGTACTCTCCCACTTACCCCGAAGCTACTCCTTGCACTCTAGACCCACCGAGATCTTTCCTCTTTTGCCGACATGATCTTGGTCAGCCAATCCGTCAATTTCTCCTAAGTCTTCCTATTATCACTCCATGAATACTCAAATTCTCTAGCATCATTCATGTATTCAGCCTCCTACCGAATAACCACTAGAATACCTTGCAGAAACTAGTCAACCACACAACCGCAAATCCACTCACAGGAGATAACCCACATGTGGAAATCACCAACTGACACCTTCCAACGATGCTGCACTGCACAATCTCTACGACATCGATACCCTATCATACGCCTCTCTTCATTTACCAACTTTACTAGTCCGTCCGCTCCTCATGGACATCCATTAGATGCGTGACAATATCTTCAAATTCACCGCCATATTGCATCCTTCTTCATCCCTCACAACTCTTTTCTGTGGTATCCAACCTTCTCCGAAATAACCAACATTTCAATTTAGTTTCGTGGACCAAATAACCGTCCACGAAAATTCTCAAATCACCTCAAACGTCTCTTCAAGGTGTGCATCTATCTCACCATAGAACTCATATGCTACGCTGCCACTCTCTCACTTTTGTCCCCCTCTAAGAAACTGCTCGGCTTCCGCTTCTCACACCTGGACTTCTAGAACTTTATCCGCCACCTGACACTCCTCACATGTCTTTCTTCATCGTATGTTTCCCAATTGTTGGCTCAATTATATGTCATTCTCTGTAGCTCTTAACCCAGTAGATGACCACACTTTGAACCTTGCCGAGATCATCTTTCTCGAGTCGCCTGCTTTAGGAATACTATTCAGTCCTAAACCACCACACACCACGGTCTCTGACAACCGCTTCTTCAATAATACTTCACAACACTCTAACCCAAGGCAACCGAAGAACTATAACACTGGAGAACTTAACACATTCTATTCGATTAAAAACAGTGATACCACATCACAGGTGAAAGCTCCACCTCGCTTGATAACACCAAGTCTTATTACTTTATCCCCCAAACTTGAACATTCATAGTCCAATTGCCCTTCCTCCGCCGGAACTAAAATACTAAAATCTCGAAATTACGCTCTGAGAAGACCTCCCTTCAAGTCATTCATTACCCCGACATATGGTCAAGCATTCTACCATCATATCAACACCGCGTGATAACCAATCATACATGCGACTAAGGTACTCATATATACACATATTCACATAATAAATCCATATTTTTATCAGGAAATTAGTTTCTCAAGGAAATGATAAAATTCTCTTTAAATAAACATGAAGATAGTGTTTAAATCATTTCTTAAAATTCATTTGCCTTGTTTGATAAGGTTTTAAATATTACAAATTTATTCGGAGCACAATTATGCAAGGAAGAATAAATTCTCTTTCAAAATGATTAAGAAAAGTGAACTCTAACCTTCTTAGGTATTCAATTACTAATTCGATCATATTAACAGTCTAATATTACTGGCAAGATCACATGTACAACAATTAAGGCATGCTAGTGGGCCCTAGACTACCCGGACACAAGCATAATAGTAGCTATGCACGGACTCCCGTCACCTCGTGCGTACGTAGCCCCCACAAATATCAGCACCTATTTATTTAGTTAACCCATGGGAACAATTCCCCCTCACAAGGTTAGAAAGGATACTTACCTCACTCCGAAATTCCATAACCGGCTTCCAAGCCCTTCTGACGACTCCAATTGATGCAAAACGTCCCAAAACTATTCAAATACCAGGCAAACCAATAAAAATTCACTCTAATACTTGTATCAATTTGTGATGACCCAAAAGGTCATCCTAAGAAATTCCGGCTAAATATGTATTTCGAGGCCTCGAAAGCCTCCGTTAATCTCACCTCGATATGTGTGCGCAGCCCGGGCATGTAGCCGGGAAGCTTCTATGTGAAAATTTGATAAAAATGGAATTTTGAATGAAATAATTGAATAAAGTTGACTTTGATCAACATTTTTGGTAAACGGATCCGGACCCGTGATGTGACGGTCCCGGAGGATCCGTAGGAAAATATGGGACTTAGGCGTATGCTTGGAATCGAATTCTGAGGCCCCAAGCCCGGGAAATGAATTTTTAAAGAAAATTGTTTTCTGAAAATAATAAAGGAATGTGAAAGTGAATAATTATGTGAAAACCTTGTTACCGGGCCCGTGTTATGGTACCGGAGCCCGGAACAGGTTTATTATATGTTGTTTGTCCTATCTGTGAGATTTGGTGTAAAACGGGTTTGATTTGATTGGTTTCGGATCCAAGTGAGGAAAAATGGAGTTAATGAACTTGTGGGGTTTCTAAAGAATTTGAAATGTGGTTTGAGAGGTGATTTTATGTTCCCGAGGTCCGAATGAAATTCCGAGACTGGGAATAGTTCCGTTGTGTCGTTTATAACTTATCTGCAAAATTTGAAGTCATTCCGAGTGGTTTAGGCCGATTCGGCGCGTTGAAGTGAATTCTAGAATTTCAAAGTTCTTAAGTTTTGAATTCTAGGGTTTTGGAGGGTGATTTTGAATTTTAGCGTTGTATTGAGTGTTCCGTGAGCTTGAGCAAGTCCGTTTAATGATTTGGGACTTGTTGGTATTTTTGGACGGGGGCTCGGGTGGGCCCAGGTGATTCCCGGATCCCGCGCGAGGCAAAAAACCACTGCTGGTCCACGGGGTCTCGGGTGGTCCTAGCCTCGCAGCTGCGATCCCCAGCCCCTTGCCCAAAGTCCACTGGCGCGAGACCGCAGGTGCGGTCCAGGCCATCGCAGGTGTGACCTTTCCGCAGGGGCGACCAAAATTCCGCAGGAGCAGGACCGCTGGTGCGGCTCCCAACCCCGCAGGTACGAGCCTAGGGTCCCAGGCCCTTTTCCGCAATTGCGATCTTTTTCTCGCAGGTGCGGAAACCCCTGTTGGAAGGCCCCTTAAATACTCCAAAATTTCGGGTTTTCCTCATTCCTTCCATCTTCAAACTCCATTA